>WSXT02078691.1:0-11806 GCA_011762715.2 Neuroterus valhalla
GTTTTTTTTGCTTGGAAGAAAAAAAAATGCAGGTAAAATTTTTGTTCTCCTTGACTGAATATTCTGTTTTTGTTAAAAATTAAACAAATCTGTTGCAAGTTCTTTCTTTCCTTCTTGACGGAATAATATTTTTTGTTTTTGGAAAATTCAACTTTCATAAAGAAATAAAGTTGATTTTTTAAATAAAAAAATCTTCTACTGTAAAAAATTGATCTTTTGTGCTGAGAATTCTAATAATTGTGTACAGAATTGAACTATTTGGTAGAAAATTCACTTTTTTGTAGAAAAAATCTAAATTTTTCCGTCTCAAGAATTGAACAGTTTTGCCGAGAATTCAACAATTTTCTTTAAAATCCATCTTTTTTGATTGGATATTATATTATTCCGTTGAACATTTGATTATTTTGTTGAAACGGGAACTATTTGTTTAAAATTTGTATTTCTTAGTTCAAAATTCAACTATTTCAATTCAATTTTACCGAAAACTTATTTTCTTTTTCGGCTGGAAAGATCAACAATTTGAATGGAACTTTCGTTCTCCTTGACAGAAAAATCTGTTTTGATTGAAAATTAAAAAAAATTGTTGCATTTTATTTCTTCCCTTCATGTCAGAAATATATTTGTTGTTTTAAAATCCAACTTTTTCGTTGAATATTCCAAAGTTTTGCTGTAAAGTTTTCGTTTTCATTCCTTTCCTCCATAAACTACTTTGTTTGCTGATTGTCGTAATCAGAAAACTCAGTAGAAAATATAACTTTTTAGTGCAAAATTCAAGTACGATGATGGGAATTCGCCTCTTTTGGTATAAAACGGATCTTGTTGGTCAAAAAATATTCTTTTTGGTAGAAAGCTTATTTATTTGTTGGAAAATTACCTATTCTGTTGAGTTATAGAAGATAATTTATATATCTCATAAATTTTTTTTCACAAAATTGATCTTCTTGGTTGGAAATTCAACTTTTTGAGTGTAAGATTCAAGTATTTGAATTAAATTTTATATATTTTGAGAAAATTAACCTTTTTGGTATAAATTTGATCTTCGTAGTTAAAAATTCATCTTCTTGTAAAAAAAGCTCATTTCTTTGTCTAATAATGATGAAAATTCATATATTTGTTTGAAAAATTGTCGTTTCTAGTAGAAAATTATTCTTTTGATGAAACAATCCCATATCTCTTGTTTTGCAATTAAATTTTATTCTGAAGGAAATTAAAATATCCTGTTGAAAAATTTCCTTTTCAGTTAAAAATAAGTTCTCTTGTCAAAAAACAATTTTTTTATATAAAATATCCCATTTTTGGTTCAAAGTTTTGGTTCACTTACAAACAATTTACAATAAAAATTGCTGAAATGTTTGAAAAGTAAATAAAAATATCTTTGAAATATCTCCGTCTTTCTTTGATAATTTATATGCTCGTCATAAATAACAATTTGATATTCAGTTTAACGCACCTCTCAGAATTTATGAACAAAAATTTATAAAGTTTATATGACTTTGTGCAGCCGGCCGTTAATTATTCTTCTAGAACAAGAGATCTGAAGGAAAGAGCATTGATTAAAGTCATAAAAAATTGTCGCATAATGCAAATGTAACTCAGTTTACGACCTGAATCCTCGTAACCGTATTTTATGAGTCGAATAGCCATAAGAATGTTCCCTTGCAATGGATCTGTTTAAAATATCCACCATAAAAAAAAAATCCCGTAAAATTTCAGGGTAACAGACTATACACTTTCTGTAGCCTTGATTGGATACAAATTTTGAATTTTCAATCTGAAAGATATTTTTTAGTTGATGTAATGTTCTAATAATTGTATAAATTTTAGAACGAATATGAAGATTCGTTCAAAAAAAATAATTTTGAGGAGAAAATTTTTTGTTCTTCATAAAGGATGCCTCATGAAAATAATGATTGCGAAAAAAAAATTTTTATATATTCCAAACTTCCATGACTTCTAAACTTTTTCTTGAAACTTTCATCTTAAAGTTTCAAAATTTATGAATAGTGGAAACGGAAAATTGATAGTACAATTTGAGAATTCTCAACCAAGAGAATTGATTTTCTATGATAAAATGGGATTGTCGACAAAATATTGAGATTTCCAAGAAGATTAATTGATAGTACAATTTGAGAATTCTCAACCAAGAGAATTGATTTTCTATAAAAAAATGGAATTGTCGACAAAATATTAAATTTTTAACCAAGAATATCAATTCTCAACCTATATAATGTATCTTTAAACAATAAATAAATTTGGTAGGAAATTAAACAATTCGATTAAAAATTACAGTTTTTCTTGGAATTTCATAAGTTCCTGTAAAAATTCAACTATTTCGGTAGAATTTTCAACTCAGTGTTAAAAAAAATCAATATTTCGTGAATATTTAACAAGTAAGTGGAAAAGAATCTTCTTGGTTGAAAATTGTCTTCTTGAAATGAAAATTCCACATCATCCTACAAAAATCAAGTTTTTTGTTTGAAAGTTCAAAATTTTGCAGAAAATCCAACTATTTGGTGAAAAGTTACCTCTTCCCTTGAAAATTCACATCTTTTGTTGACGATTCCACTGTTTCGGTAGAAAATTGAGCTATTCGGGAGAAAATTAAACTATTTATTTGAATAATAAAATATTTGATGAAAAATACACTTTTTGTTAAAAAATCATATTTTTGGATTGAAAATTCGACTTTTCGGCGGGAATCTAATATTTTTTGCCTAAAGATTCAAAAATTTAGTTGAAATTCAACTATTTGTTTAAAAATAACCTATTTCCCTGAAAATTTTTATTGAATGTTGACAATTATTCAACTGTTCCGGTAAAAATTATACTAGTTAAGTGAAAATTTAGCCACTTATTTGAATATTAAAATGTTTGGTGGAGAATTCAATTATATTTTCGAAAATTACCTTTTATCAAAAATTCATATTTATCCATGACAATTCAGCTATCTTAGTAAAAAATCCAGATTGTTGAGAAGAAAATAGTATATTTGATAAATATTCAAATGGTTGATAACAAACTAATTTTTTTTTTTTTAAGTAACATTTCTTGATTAAAAATTTAACTTTCGGGTAAAAAATCAAACTTTTTCTATTAAAAGTCAATAATATGGTAGACAATTGAAAGTTTTGGTCCAAAACTACCTCTTTTTTTAAAAATGTATATTTCCGGATAAAAATTCAACTATTTTGGTAGAATTTTCAACCAAATGTTTACGAGTAACAAGTTTTTTTCAATTCGAACCATCAAGTAGAAAACCATATTCTTTGTTGAAAATCCTTTTTTCATTTGGAAATCCCACATTTTTCATAAAACTCGCCTTTTTGGCTCGAAAATTCAACAATTTAGTGGAAAATTCATTTGTTTGTGAGAAAACCATCTTTTTTCCTAAAAATTCGTATTAATGGTTGACAATTCATCTATTCCAGTAGAAAATTCAGGTTGTTAAGTGAAAATTAGTCTATTTATTCAATATTGAAATAGTTGATAGGAAATTATTTTTTCTTGCTAGAAAGTAACATTTCTGGATTGAAAATTCAACTCTTGGGTAAAAAATCAAACTTTCTCTCTTAAAAAGTCAACAATATGGTAGACAATTGAAAGTTTTGGTCCACAACTACCTCTTTTTTAAAAAATGTATATTTCCGGATAAAAATTCAACTATTTTGGTAGAATTTTCAACCAAATGTTTGAGCGTAACAATTTTTTTTCAATTCGAACCATCAAGTAAAAAACCATATTCTTTGTTGAAAATCCTTTTTTGAGTTGGAAATTCCACATTTTTCATGAAACTTGCCTTTTTGGCTTGAAGATTCAACAATTTAGTGGAAAATTCAACTATTCGTTAGAAAACTACCTATTTTCCTAAAAATTCGTATTTATGGTTGACAATTCATCTATTCCAGTAAAAAATTCAGATAGTTGAGTAAAAATAAGGCTTTTCATTTATTATTGAAATAATTGACAGAAAACTAACTTTATTGCTAGAAGGTAACATTTCTGGATTGAAAATTCAACTTTTGAGTAAAAAGTAATTTCTTTTTTTTACTCTTAAAAGTTCAACAATATGGTAGACGATACGAATATTTGGTCCAAAACTACCTTCTTTGTTGGAAATATTTATTTCCGGTTGAAATGCAACTAATTTTGTACAATTCTCAATTGGACGCTGGAAACTAAGATATTTTTTGAATTTTGAACTATTTGGTAAAAAATAATCTTTTTTGTTGAAGAATCCTTTCTTGCGTTGGAAATTTTAGATTTTTCATCTAACTAGCTTTTCCTGGTAAAAAGTTCAACAATTTAGTAGAAAATTCAACTATTTGCTTGAAAATTACCTTCTTCCTTGAAAATTCATACTTATGGATGACAATTCATCTATTTCAGTAGAAAATTCAGTTTGTGGAGTGAAAGTTATTCTATTCATTGAATATTGAAATGGTTGATAAAAAAACTGATATTTTGCTAAAAAGTAACATTTTTGGATCAAAAATTCTACCTTTCGGTATAAAATTGATTATTTCCGCTTGGGAGTTAAATAACATGATAGCCAATTTAAATATTGGTTCAGAAACTATCTTCTTGTTGGGAATCTATCTTTTCGGTTGAAAATCCAAGAATTTTAAACTGAATTTGAAAATTACCTTTTTCCTCGAAGTAAACTCAATAAACTTTTTTGATAAGAAATATTCAATGTTAAACAACTTGATAGAAAATTTAACTATTTGGTTATAACTCAAATTTATAGATGAAAATTTATATTTTTGGGTTGAGAACTTAACTGCTTTGTAGAAAAATCGTCTTTTTGCCTTGACAATTATACAATTTATTTTCAAATTAATACAATTGTTGAAAAATCATATACATTCCAACAACAAAAAATGGGTTTTGACCAATTATTTGAATTGTCTACGATATTGTTGAACTTCCATGAGGAAAAGAATAATTTGATGATCAAAAGTTCAACTTTCAGCCCAAGAATATTGTTTTATAATAAAAGGGTAATTTTCTACCAAATATTCTGATATTCTGATAAATGGATCCATTTTCACTCAAGGACCTGAATTTTCGACTAAAAAATATGAATTTTTAGGGCAATAGGTTATTTTCGAATAAATTGTTGAATTTTCCACCTAATTATTGAACTTTTAAGCCAAAAAGGCGAGTTTTATAAGGAGTGTAAAATTTTCATCTCAAAAAAAGAATTTTTTAACAAACACAATAATTTTCTACTACATAGGTTAAAATTAAAAATATATTTTACTTTTTAACATGCAGTTTAGAATTCTAAGAAAATAGTTGATTTTTTAACCAGAAATATTTAGTTCCAGCAAAAAAATTAGTTTTTGACCAAATATTGAGATGTTCTACCATATTGTTGAACTTTAAGGCGGAAAAAATTTCTTTTTTACCCAAAAGTTGGAGTAGTAGAATCATCAATTTTCAATAATTTTAAACAAATTTTAATTTCTAATCGTCAATATTTTTGGTTGACATTTCCACTATTTTGGTAGAAAGAAAACTTTTTTGGTAAAAAAATTCAATGTTCAACAACTTGACAGAAACTTTACTATTTGGTTATAACTTAACTCTCTAGTTAAAAATTTATATTTTTGTTTTGAAAACTTAACTGCTTTGTAGGAAATTCGTCTTTTGGTCTTGGAAATTAAACAATTTACTTCAAAATGAACTCATTTGCTGAAAAATCAGCTTTTAGTAGAAGAAACGTCTCTCCGGCTTCAGAATTACAAAAAAAAACCGGATTTTCAATTTGAATTTTCGAAAATTTGTCCTCTTCCTACTAAATTGATCGCGCGTTGAAAAAAAGAGGAAAAAGGGGTAAAAAGGATGGAATTTCTTAGAAATGAGGATCATAAGCTTTTTTGGGGAAAATGGGGTAAAAATAGGAAAGAGGGGAAAAATGGTGAAAAAGGGGGACTGGCGAACGGACTATAATCCCCGAAATACTTTCTACTCCTTATGGGGTGTAAAGTGCTTTCCAGAACCTGTGGAGTGAGAAGTACTCTCTTCTCGCTAGGTAGTGAAAAATACTTCGTATCCAAAATATTCGGTAAGTAGTTTTTATTCCCCGAAGAGGGAAGAGTACTTTATACTCTCTAGGCAGCGGAAAGCACTTTTATCCCCTGTGGATTGGAAGGTAGTTTTTTTACTCCCTACATAGTAAAAAGTACTTTTTACTCACTAGGCAGTAAATAATACTCTCTACTCTCAAGGCAGTGAAAAGGACTTTTCGGTACATAGGCAGCGAAAATTACTTTCTCTTTTCTAGACGGCGAAAAGTACTTTATATTCTCTAGACAGTGAAAGTACTCCTTATCCTCCAGGTAATAAAAGTACTTTATATTCTCTACGATATAGAAAGTACGTTCTGTTAGCTAGGGAGTGAAAAGTACTCTTTATTCCCTGGAGAGTAAAAAGTACTTTGTACTCCCTATGAAGTGAAACGTACTTCAACTCCCTATGGAGTGAAAGGGTTTTCCTACTCCCTGCAAAGTAAAATGTATCTTCTACTCCCTGTACAGCGAAAAGTACTTTCTACTCCCTATGAAACAAAAAGTACTTTCTACATCTTGGGAGTGAAACGTTAAGTCAGAGATAAATGATGAAAAATCTCTTACGTCAATTTTCACGCCTAGGGAGTAAAAAGTACTGTTTACTGCCTAGGGAGTGAAAAGTACTGTTGACTCCCTAGGGAGTGAAACGTGAAGTCAGAGATAAAACATGAAAAATCTCTTACGTCAATTTTTACGCCTAAGGAGTAAAAAGTACTGTTTACTCCATAGGGAGTGAAAAGTACTGTTGACTCCCTAAGGAGTGAAAAGTACCGTTGACTCCCTAGGGAGTAAAAAGTACCGTTGACTCCCTAAGGAGTAAAAAGTACCGTTGACTCCCTAGGGAGTAAAAAGTACCGTTGACTCCCTAGGGAGTGAAAAGTACCGTTGACTCCCTAGAGAGTGAAAAGTAGAGTTTAAGCCTCGCTTCATAGGCGTCGAGAAATGTCTGAAAGTATCAATTTTTTATCAAAAATATCATATGCGACAAGGGGGTAAGGGTTTTTTTGTCAACTTCTGTACGTTTTCAGTGCTCGTTGGGAAAGTCCCTCTTCTGCCCCTAGGTGCAAAATATACTATTTGGTTATTGTATGGCTGGCGAGATATTGTACATAAGAGAAGCTTCAATGAATAAAGATGATAGTTCATTGACCCTAAAGTGCTAAGAAAACGTGGGTAGGAACTAGCGCTAACGATCCCTGATCTGATTAGGAGAAACATTCGTTATACCACTTTAATGAGAAGCGACACCGAATGGACTAGTAGAGCACGTGCTTCAATAATTTCACGCTTGCTTTGAGGTTACAACGCGAATTTACTAATTGAATGAAAAAAATGTTAACCAATTACACAGATTTTTACAAAATGGGAGCATTTCATGATCTGATAAACATGCTATAATTAAAAATAAAATTATGAAAAAACCTTTTGTGGAAAAAGAGAGCGTCTTTCAACTCTGCTAGGATTCAAACCCGAGACATTACGCTTGCCAGACGAGTGGTCTACCACCTAAGCTACTTTTAACAAAATGTATAAACTTTGAAATTGTTAACCTTATAGTTTAGTTTTCAACTAAAAAGAATCAATTCTCAATCAAAAATCTCCAGCAAATTTTTTAATTTGAAACCAAACATTCAAATTTTTCAACAGCAAACTTTGAACTTCGAATTAAGATGATTAATTTTAAACCGAATACATAAACCTTAAAAATATTATTTTCCCACAAGAAAACTAATTTCAATAATAACAACAAATTTCTAATTGAAGAGGGGAATTTTCAACCTAAATGATGATGTTTTGACGAAAGAGAGAAATTCAACAAAGTTGAACAAAATTACTTAATTCCGTAAATAATTAATGATAAACCAAGTAAAGGAATTTTCAAAAAAAATTTGATTTTCTACTACAAAGACGAATATTCAACATAATAAATAAATTTCAACCAAATACTTGAATTGTCAACTAAAAAAATACATTCTTGACCGAAAGTGGAATATTTAAGTTTTCGGTTTGGAAAATTAATTTTCAACAAAAAAAAATCTGCCCGTTGCGCGGGCACATTCTCATCGCGCGCTTCGCTCGCAAGTTTGAGCGCGCCTAGGGTGCACGAATTTCGGATCTTGCGCTTCGCGCTTGGTTTTGCCTTTTTAGTTTTCAAACTATTAAAGAACTGACTTTTTCCTAAAAATATTTGAATTTCTCACGCATTGAAAATCATGAATTTTCAAGACAAAAATGGATTTTGGAGCAAACAGTGGTATTTTCCATGAAAAAAAAAGACAAATTCTCGCTTCAATATGGAACATTCCAATTATCCGTCAAAAGAAGAAACGAAAAATTACTTGAATCGTCAACTGTTGAAATTGAACGAAATTGGGAATGAAATTTAGAAAAGTTAAAATTTGAACGGATAAAGTTGAATTTGATGAAAATTGAAATTTCAATACATGAATATTTAATTTCAAGAGTTAAACATTTAAAAAAAAAACAAATTTCGGGAGAAAATTGAATCTTCCACTTAACAATATAAAATGCGAAAAAAAATGGAATTGTTGAATTTTCATTTGAAACACCATTTACCAAATGACTTCTTCAGCAAAATAGTTGAATAGGTAACGGAAAAGTTGAATTTTCAACTAAAATTTCACATCGTCAACCAAAAAACCAAATTATTCAACACAAGTGTTCATCTTCTAGCCAAACAGGTGAATTATTAACTAAACAATATGAATTTTGGACTGAAAATAGGATTATTGACTTTTAAGTTTTAAAACTATTTGACAACTGAATTTTTCTACAAAAAATTAACATTTCCCACGCATTGGAAATGATAAATTTTCGAGACAAAGATGGATTTTTATCGAAGTAGTTTGAATTTCAACAGACACAAAATTAAAATTTCAAATAAAAAACAGTTGAATGAAAGAAGAAAAATTTGAAGCAAATAGTGGGATTTACCATCAAAAAAAGAAAAATTCTCGCTTAAATATGGAGCATTTCAATTATACGCCAGAAGAAAGGGAAAATTTCTTGAATCGTCAACAGTTGAAATTGACGAAAATTGAAAATCAAATCATAAACAGTTAAAAATTCTACGGTCAGAGTTGAAAATTGATGAAAATTTGATTCCCAGTAAATGAATATTTAATTTTCAAGAGTTAAGAATTTTTAAGGGAGCGAATTTCGGGAGGAAACTGAATCCTCAACTATTGAAAATTCAACAGCCTTATATTCAATTTCCTCTAGATTTCAATCTCAGAAAATCGAAAATTGAAAGAAAAAGAACTTCAAACGAAATCGAATTTTCAACTGTTGAAGATTCAATTGTTGAATTTTTCAAACATGAACTTTCAATCATAATAAATGGAATTTCTTTCAATTCCAACCAATAATTGAACTTTCTTCCGTGAGTGGGATTTTCCATCAAAAAAAGAAAAATTCTCGCTCAAATATGCAACATTTCAATTATCTGTCAAAATAAAAGGAAAAATTTCTTGAATCGTAAACTGTTAAAATTGAAGAATATTGAAAATGAAATTTCAAACAGTTGAAAACTGATGGGATTTGATTATTCAATACATACATATTTAATTTTCAAGAGTAAAAAATGTAATAAAAAAACTTTTTTGGTGAAAATTGAATCTTCAACTATCCAAAATTGAACAGCCTTATATTCAATTTCCTATAATTTACAATTTTCGAAATTAAAAGAAAGAGAACTTCAAACGAAATCTAATTTTTAACTGTTGAAGATTCAATCGTTCAAAAAACAACTGTTGAATTTTCGAAACTTGAATTTTCAATTATAGAAAATTTAATGTTTTTCAATTTCTTCAATAATTTTCAACCTGACAAGTAATTACCTCAACTAACTCAAGATTTTTCTTCAATTTAACCGTTCCATTTTTAATTTTAAAAAATAATTAAAAAATGAACAGTTGAATTTTCAACAGAATATATACATTTTTAATCATAAAAATCTGTAGAAGTTTAATTCTTATTTATGAAAATTAATTTTTGAACTCAATTGTTGAAATTTTGGGTATAATTCCAAAAAGGTCGACCAAGAATATTAACTTGGAACTTGACCTAGGGGTTAGTTCATATTCAAAAAAAAATTTTTGAGTGCAGATCAATATTAATTAGGTTTTAATTAGTTTTTATTTTTCTCGAAAGTAAGTTCTTCAGGAGAATCTCGAAAAATATTGATTTTGGGGGTAAATGTTTTTTATGAGCAATGAAAAATTATTTTTACTTTTACTTCTTTTTTTTGCAATGAAATTTTCGGTTAGGAAGGAAATGTTTGATCCTATGTGAATAATACAAAATTTCGTTTTATTTACTTTAGCTAGTGCTCTGAAACCCTTTTCTCAGTTACATGTCAAATAAAACAGTTGAATTCCCAACTAAAAATAATACATATCCATACTTGGGTGGAAACATTTTTCAATCACTGAAGGAAAAACATTTTGTATTTAATGTTGAATTTTCGAGCCATAAAGACGATTTATATCAGAAACTTAGCCTATGAGGGACGTTACCCATTTTGGGCTATTTTTGACGTCCCCCTCGTTGATAACCTTAGTTCCGTCTTTAACTCTCCCTCCAACCAAATAGTTAAATTTTCAAGCCAAAAAGGCGACATTTTAAGAGGGGCAGTTTTATTCTCAACGAAAAAGTTGATTTTCAACCAAGAAAGATGCATCTGCAACCAAAAAAGATTACCCCTCAATCAAAAGTAATTTTCAAACCAAGGAACGTATTTTTAACAAAATAGTTGAATTTTCGACAAAAAAGACGAATTTCAGACCGAATAGTTTAATTTAAAACCTACCAATATGCATGTTTAAATAAATGGTCGAATTTTCAAAAAAGGTTAATTTCCGATGTTTTGATTAGTCTGTCATTTTTTAAGTTGGAAAGATTTTTGTTGTTCCGACTGAATCACATTGAGAGTGTGAAGTGCATCGAAGGATTTTGGACCCCTAAATCAAATCAGTTATATTTTGACTGATTCAATTATTCGAACATGCTCTGACTAGAAAATCAGTCAATTTCATAGATGAAACAGTAGTTCTGACAGATTAATCGGTCGGTATTGTTGACTTGATCGATTTACTACTAAAATGACTAATTCTTAGGCAATTGAAGTGACTGATTTGTCTGTCATTTTTCAAGTTGCAAAGTATTTTTTTTTGGACTGAATCACATTTAGAGTATGAAGTGCATGAAATGATTTCACACCCTTAAATCAAATCAGTTAATATTTGACTGATTCAACTTTTCAAACATGCTCTGACTAGAAAGTCAGTCAATTTCACAGATGAAACAGTAGTTTTGACAGATCAATCGATCAGTATTGTTGACTTGATCGATTTGTCACTAAAATTACTAAGTTTAAAGTGACTAATTTGTCTGTCATTTTTCAAGTTGCAAAGAATTTTTTTTGGACTAAATTACATTGAAAGTGTGATTTATATATAATAATTCTACATCCCTAATTCAAATCAGTTGATATTTGACCGATTTGATTATTCAAACATGCTCCTACTGGAAAATCAGTCAATTTCACTGATGACACAGTAGTTCTGACAGATCAATCGGTCATTATTGTTCAAAAGATCGATTTGTCACTAAAATGACTAATTCTTAGGCAAATGAAGTGACTGATTTGTCTGTCATTTTTCAAGTTGCAAAGTATTTTTTTTTGGACTGAATCACATTTAGAGTATGAA
>WSXT02078702.1:0-26486 GCA_011762715.2 Neuroterus valhalla
CAGGGGTGTTTAACCTCAGGGGCCTTTCCTCTATCCGCAACCTGGGGACGCGCTACGTAGTGGTGATAGGTACCCACTAAGTAGGAACAATTTAATAATATTAGTTGTTAAATCGAAGCATTTTGAATTAGATCTGACTCCTTGTCAAAATTATTTTTTCTTGCCATCAACAACATGTTACTGACCTAAAATTTGTATTAATCGCGTAATTACACGATACTGCATGATACATGCAACTATTGCCGGCAAGGTAGTGCTCGCAATGAATGAATAGTGAAGACAATATAAAATTGAATTATTCCTGCAGAAAAAAATATTGAAATTTTTTTTCCAGATGATTGTTTGCAATTTTTCATAGTTTATAACAAAAATGAAAAAATGTATAGTTTCTAGTAAATGGAAACTTTCGGTAACTATGAAATTTACCGAGTTCGAAATATAGAACTACAAAGAGTATATGGTCTAGTTCAGAATTTCTTTGCACATTCATTTATAACTTTCGAAAAATATTTCTGAAAATAGCTGATTTATAAATAAATTAGTTCTCGCTATAAATAAATGGGACAAATTATTTGTTTCTTGATAAATAAATATTGAAATAGTTTTTCCACATGATTTTCAGTTTTGCAGACTTTTTAAAAAAATGTCATAATTTGTTTTCATTAGATTGGCGAAAACTGATTTGCAACTTATCAATTCATAAAAAAGCAAATTGAACCCTTTTTTAGATTTTCCATATCAATAAATTTACAATGAAATTTGATTACATTCATCAATTTTTAAAAAAATTTATTTTTTATCCGAGATCGAGAAATAGTTCAATTTTCTATCTTTACCAGTTGATAACATTATGGTGTTAATTTTTCTGTCTACTGATCTAATCAATATTTGAATAATTAAATATTTAAATGTTGTTTTTTCAAAGTTGTGAAAGAATGACTCTTTAGCTCCGCTGGTATTCGAACCCAGGTCCTTCAGATTTCGGGTCTGATGCTCTAATTCACTAAGCTACGGAGAGTAGAAGATTCACATTTCACAAACCCCTGCAAGCCAATTTCGGCGAAATTCTTATGCTTGTAAGGTTTTTCATTCTTCTCACATTAAAGTATTTCTATTTTTGATGTAAAGGTTATGACCAGGCATATACAGAGTGTCCAAAAAGTCCCGGAACGGTTGGATATTTCCTCAGGTAAAATATTTCTCAAAAAAGTAAAGGTTATTCCTGAAGTAAATTTCAACGAGGATTTCAATGGCGACCTTCATTTTGACGTTGAAGTTAACCTTCATGGCTTTTTGAAGGTCAACTTTGTTTTTCCAAATGCAAACTCCCTTTTTTACATCTGCAATCGACAAAGCGGAAAATTATGCGTTCAGGTACGTCATAGGTCAATCGTAACGTTCAAGGTCAGTTAGAGGTTATTTCAAATATACAAAGTTCACCAAGAGGTCAGTACGATTTCTGAAGTAAATTTCAACGAGAAATTCATTGGTGAGCTCTGTATTGATCTTGTTGATGATCTTCAAGGTTTTTTCAAGTAGTTTACGTTTACGTTTAGCATTACTCAGGAACAACGACGTGGACGTAGTAAATTCTGTTCCCTTTGGAGTACTTGATAAGCGTGAGTCTCCTTGCCTCTTACGTTTCGGGGTGCTTGATTAGCGTGAGTCCACGTGCCTCTCACGTTTTGGGGTGTTCTAGCTGACCTTGAACGTTACAATTGACCGATGACTTGAGAACGTACCTGAACGTAGAATTCTCCGCTCCATCGATTTCAGATATAAAAAAAGGGGGTTTCCATTCGAAAAAACAAACTTGACCTTCAAAAAGCCATGAAGGTCAACTTCAAGGTTGAAATGAAGGTCATCATTGAATTCCCCGTTGAAATTCATTTCAGGAATGATCCTCACATTTTTGAAAAATATTTTACCTGAGGAAATATCCAACCGTCCCGGGACTTTTTGGACACCCTGTATAATAATATTATGATGTTAATTTTTTTGTCTACTGGTTCAATCCATATTCAAATAATTAAATATTTAAATATTGTTTTCACAAAACCGTAAAAAATGACTCTCTAGCTCCGCTGGGATTCGATTCAATCTGTAGGACCTGGTTTCGAATCCCAGTGGAGCTAGAGAGTCATTTTATCACAACTTCGAAAAAACAATATTTAATTATTTAATTATTCAAATATTGATTAGACCAGTAGACAGAAATATTATTATCATAATATTATTATATATGCCTGGTCAAAACCTTGAAATCCAAAATCGATTTACTAGATAATTATTGCGAGAACTAATTTATTTTTAAATTAGGTATTTTCAGAAATATTTTTGCAAAAATTATGAATAAATGGGCAAAGAAATTTTGAACTTAATAAATTTCATGTTTATTTATATTGGAGATTGGAAAATTTATAAAGCATGTACTGAATTTATTTATTTATAAGTTGATAAGTTGCAAATAATTACAGTTTTTGCGAACTTGAGAAAGATCAAATAGATAAGCAAATTCATATACTTTCGAAAGTTCTTAATTTCGAACTTGATGAATTTCTGAAATAACGAAAATTTCCTTTACAAGAAACTATAAAATTGATCTTTTTTGTTATAAACTATGAAAAATTATGAACAATCATCTGAAAAATCAGTTTCAATATTTGTTTTCGCAAAAGTAATTCAGTTTTATGTTGTCTCCACTATTTTTTCATTGCGAGCACTTCTTTACCGGCAATAGTTGCATGTATCATCGTGTATCATGCGGTATCGTGTGAGTACGCGAGTGATACAAATCGTCCGTCGGTAACATTTCGCTCATCAATGAAGAAGATGGTTTTATGATAGGATTGACTTGACCAAAGGAGTCGACATCGATCCATTCTCGTATCAAATATCCTGCGGTCAACCTATTGACCACGGTGATCAAACATACAAATGTACAAGCAGATAGCAGATTCCTTACTGTGTATCTCAACTCTGCTATGCAAATGATATCAAATCGATGACTTGTATCAAAGACAACTGCGGACTGTCGTTACCTACCTTCACAGCCTTCAGCAATCCGATACAATTAAACGGCAATTGGTTGTGGTTAACCTGTGCCACTCTATTACTCCTATTTACTCCATGCACATCAGAACTCTAAACGCATACTATTCGAAGAACGGGTTGGGGCGACGAGAAGTTTGCGAAACTTGAAACTTCGGATTAGGTTATCCAACCCCCAGGCGAGCGCCTTTAATTGTATCACTCTCTTATGCTTTTCTCCTCCAGTTCTAATCGAATTACTTCACCAGATAAGATTCGGGATCCGACATTTTTATTTCTCGGGTTTCCATATTTTAAGGGCATTGCACAAACCGACTCTGGAATTTTTGTGTTCCCTCTACGGTTACGCCAATGTATTTTCACAGCAGACCATATGTCCGCGCGGGTGGTGGCAGATAAACTTCAATTTTACACCAGGAATTTGATTATTATGCACAACTACGGCATTTATGAAACATTTGCGGGCGACACATCAAATCCTAAAACTCCCAACTGTAAGTCCATAGTTTGACATTTAGAGCGTCAGACATTCACTGCAGCGCCATGAACGACACGTTACCAAACGGAAATTTTCATAACTCGCGTACTCACACGATACCGCATAAGAGACTATGATACATGGAACTATTGCCGATAAAGTAGTGCTCGCAATGAGTAAATAGTGAAGACAATATAAAATTGAAAAAAATTGGAAAAAATGATAGTTTCTAGTAAATGAAAACTTCCGGAAATTTAGAACTTTAGAAAATATATAAAGAATAAATAAATTCAGTACTTTATACGTTTTTCCAATCTTCAATATAAATAAACATGCAATTCGGCCAAGTTTAGAATTGTTCTGCAGATTTATTTATAATTTTTAAAGAAATATTTATGAAAATTGCTGATTTATAAATAAATTAGTTCTCGCAATAAATAAATGGGATAAATGATTTGTTTCTCGATAAATGAATATTGAAATAGTTTTTCCACTTTATTTTTAGTTTTGCAGACTTTTTAAAAAATGTCCATAATCTGTTCCCATCAGATCAGCAAAAAGTGATTTGCAACTTATCAATTTATAAATAAGCAAATTCAATCCTTTTTTCTATTTTCCATATAAATAAATTTACAATAAAATTTGGTCAGGTTTACCATTTTTTTTTTATAAATTTATTTATAATCTGGGAAAAAATATTTCTAAGTTTACAAAATTTGTAGTATATGCATTTTCTTAAAAGTGAAATAAACCTACAAATACGGCACTGATATGCGGCACGTGCAAGAGCTTATCGGTAGAGGTCTTTTGCTCTCGTCACCATAGATAAAATTATAAAATTGTTTTTCCAGAAGATTGTTTACGATTGTACATAATTTATAACTGAAAAGAACTTTATAATTTATTGCAAATGGAAACGAAGATCGAAGTTTTCAATTTTTATGAATTTGTAAATTTATGTATGTACTTGATTTTTATCTAGTTAGCAAAAACTAATTTGCAATATATCTCTTTACAAATAAACAAATTCAATAATTAATACATTTTTTCAATCTTCGATATACATAAATTTGCAATTTGGCCAAGTTTAGAATTTGTTTGCATACTTATTTATTATTTTTGAAAAACTGTTTCGGAAGTCAGCTGATTTATAAATAAAGTAGCTCTTACAATGAATAGATATTGTAATTGTTTTTCCAGGTGATTTTCATTTCTCCAAAGCTTACAATAATCTGGTCAACTTTGTAATTTTTTAAAAGATTTATTCATAATTTTGTAAAAAATATTTCTAAACTGTGGGATTTTTTAATAAAAGTTGTAGAGTCATCACTCGAGTTTACCCTTGGTGGTTGGCACCCCAGAAATGAAATTGAACATGAGTAATAGTACGGCTCTGGAAATCTGGATCGCGGTACGCGCCTTAGTACAATTTCGGGAAATTTCGTTTTTCTCAGTTCGCTTTCGCACGAATCTCGACTCGATTGAAAAAAGGGCTGTATTCGCTTCTTTATAAATTGATAAGTAGCAAATCAGTTTTCGCCAATCTGATGGAAACAAATTA
This sequence comes from Neuroterus valhalla, assembly GCA_011762715.2. Classification (NCBI taxonomy): domain Eukaryota; kingdom Metazoa; phylum Arthropoda; class Insecta; order Hymenoptera; family Cynipidae; genus Neuroterus; species Neuroterus valhalla. Next base: position 5,091 of record WSXT02078702.1, read on the forward strand.
TAGGAATTTTTTATAAAGTCTGCAAAACTAGAAATTACGTGGAAAAACCATTTCAATATTCATTTATCGAGAATAACATTATTTATCCCATTTATCTATCGCGAGCACTAATTTATTCATAAATCAGCCATTTTCAGAAATATTTTTTCAAAAATTATAAATAAATGTGCTAAGCAATTTCAAACCTGGCCGAATTGCATGTTTATATATATTGAAGATTGGAAAAATTTATAAAGTGCTGAATTAATTCATTTATAGGTTGATAAGTTGTAAATATTTTTTTCTTTTAAACTTGAGGAAGATCAAATGGAAAAACGAATTTATATATTTTCTAAAGTTCTAAATTTCCGGCAGTTTCCATTTACTAGAAACTATGAATTTATTTTTTTTTGTCATGAACTATCAAAAATTGAAAAAAATTATCTGGAAAAACGATTGAAATATTTGTTTATGCAGAAATAATTCAATTTCATATTGTTTCTACTATTTATTCATTGCAAGCACTACTTTGCCGGCAATAGTCTCATGTATCATCGTCTTTCATGTGGTATCGTGTGAGTACGCGATTTATAAAAATTTTTCTTTTTGTAACGTGCAGTTCATGGTGCTGCAGTGAATGTCTGACGCTCTAAATGTCAAACTTTCATAATTTTTGAATGGTGTTGTTGAACTTTGGCCCCAAACTACGTATTTGTGCATAATCATCAAAGTCCTGGTGTGGAATTCATTCTTTCGCGAGGCCATGTTGTCAGTTGTGTCATATTGTTTGACGCTCTAGCCTCCGAACCTTCATGATTTTCGGATGGTGTTGTCGAACTTTGGCCCCAAACTACGGCTTTGTGCGTTATCCATCGCAAAATTCTTTTTTATGGACTTATAGTTAGGAGTTATAGACTTTGATGTATAACCCGCGAATGTTTAATAAATGCCGTAGTTGTGCATAATCATCAAATTCCTAGTATGAAATTTAATCTCCCTAGCGGCCATGTTGTCAGTTGTGTCGTATTGTTTGACGCTCTAGCTTGTAAACCTTCATAATCTTCGGATGGTCTTGTTGAACTAAGGCCCCAAACTACGGCTTTGTGCGTTCTCAATCACGAAATTCTTTTTTATGGACTTGAAGTTGGGAGTTATAAACTTTTATAGATACCCCGGGAATCTTTCATAAATGCCGTAGTTGTGCATAATCATCAAATTCCTGGTGTGGAATTTAATCTCCCGCGCGGCCATGTCGTCAGTTGTGTCGTATTGTTTGACGCTCTAGCCTGCAAACCTTCATAATTTCCGAATGGTCTTGTTGAACTTTAGCCCCAAACTACGGCTTTGTGCGTTATCAATCACGAAAGTCTTTTTTATGGACTCAAAGTTGGGAGTTATAGACTCTGATGTATAACCCGCGAATGTTTAATAAATGCCGTAGTTGTGCATAATCATCACATTCCTAGTGTGAAATTCAATCTCCCGCGCGGCCATGTTGTCAGTTGTGTCGTATTGTTTGATGCACTAGCCTACAAACCTTCATGATTTTCGGATGGTCTTGTTGAGCTTCAGCCTCAAACTACGGCTTTGTGCGTTATCAATCACGAAATTCTTTTTTATGGACTTATAGTTTCGAGTTTTAGAATTTGATGTCTCGTCTGCGAATGTTTCATAAATGCCGTAGTTGTACATAATCATGAAATTCCTGGTGTGAAATTGAAATTTATCTGACATCACCCGCGCAGACACATGGTCTGCTGTGAAAATACATTTGCGTAACCGTAGAGGTAACACAAAAATTCCAGAGTCAGTGTGTGCAATGCCCTTAGGTCCATTCGAAAACTTGAAACACACCCATGGACCAATTCCTATTAAAATCAGATCATTTGGACATATTGGTACACCCTTGTCTAAATTTTCATTCTTGCGTAGCAGGTTTGCAACAGAGCTGAATCCATGAATGCGTGAAGCTGAGAGCATGAGCCAGAGACGAGTTGGAGCACCACCCGGAGGGGACGGCGCACAGTACGGAAAATTGGGAAATTAGGTTCAGGATGAACCAAAGCAGGGAAATGCACAAAAAGAAATGAATTTCCATATTCGAGCTGCCTGTTTGATATTATAATTGATACTACAGAAAAGAGGTGGAAAACTCAAAGATCTACCATCAACTAACAGATGCTAATATTCAAGGAAAAATTCCTTTATCCGTTCAATTCTCATAATCGAATATATGAACATAACTTTTTCTGCTGTACATCTGGAAAATAAATAAATAAGCACATTTGGATCCAAAGAGTAAATTTTTCTGCGCAACCATCATTTTTGTTCTCTAAAATGAAAATTTCATGACAGAAAGGGAGAAACAATCGATTTAATATCGATTTTTGTGGTTTCATTCGTAGGGAACAAGCCATACCTGCGTGGAAATATTTCGACTTGGCTAAGTCTTGAGTCAAGACATAACCAAAACATTTTCAAGACGAAATCCTCTATACCGTCTCTGGACGGAAAATTTTATCTTGGAGTTGAATTGTGACTCGACGATCCGTAGGTCTTCAAGCCTCAAGTTGTAGTAATCCAATACCCATGATTCGAAAAAAGGAATTCTCAGGTAAACTCAAAACTGACGTTTTGTTAAAAATTCCCTGCTGCTCCTTGGACGTAGCAACGTATCAAATTTGATATAAGCAAGTTTTAGAAACGCTTTTCAAGGTGAAGAACACAATTCTTTAAAGAAGTAGTAATCCAATACGCATCATTCGAAAATTGGAATCCTCACCTAAACCCAAACTTTGACATTTGTGAAAAATTCCCTGTTGCTTCTAGGACGTAGCAAGTTTCTTATAACGTGTCAAAGTTGATTTTTGTAACTTTGAGAAATGCCTCGGAGATAGCATATTGTAATAAGACTTGAATCAGGATTAATATGGTTTACTGACTAATACAATAAAATATGTTGAAGAGAATTATTCAGGGGTTAGAAGCCGCATGATAAAGATTGGGGCTTCATCCACACTTCTCCTTCTCACAGCCTGTCACAGCTTCTTCCTCTTCACTGAGTTAATTGCTGCTTTGAAATACACAAACAAGGGCACTAGTTCCACTTTTTTCCGACACCAAATTGCTTCAAACTATATAGTTTACGACTTAAATGTTATAAGTGGTTTACATGGCTCTTCGGAAATCTTTCCGATTATGTGAAATTCTTCCTCTTCCTCCTACCTGTCTTTCCAATCTATTCCTGAATACTTCCACATAGATCATATGACCCTTCGTTAGAAGTACTATTCATTAGCGCTTAGGAACTTCATCGCTCAACTTCGCTGTTACGTAGAAATGATAAAAGTCTATTTCACTACTTAATTTTATTCTCACCATTTCCTCTGCCCTTTTATACCTTCAATTCAATGGCTTCATCTCTTGAATAACTAAATATCCCGTAGGTTGAGAAATGAATTATTTAAGTAATCTTCAAGATCCTTTTTTATAGTAGCCTCCTTAGCAAGTCTCTGCAGGAATCTCAAAAAAATTATTCACTCGCAGAAGAGACAATTAAAACTTTGGTAATAAAAACTTTGCAATTTTGCAGTTAGGAGGTTTTTACGTCCATTTATGCATTCACAGCTGCCTCAGTTACATTTTGCTGCAACATGCCCTAGACTTCCTTCTCACATCCTTCAGCCTTTTCGTGCATTAACTTCGGTTTGAGAGCCCTTGCTTGATTACTCAGCATTTTATTATTCTCTACCGTCTTTTTACTCCGCTCCTTGTAATCATCGTCTCACCTCTTACGAAAGTCGGAAACCTTCCCTTTCTACTGCGTTCCTTCCTTTGCGTTTCTTTTTCACTGCAATTTATTCTCTTCGTCGAAGAGAAAAGAACGTGGTATTTTAAATACTGAATTGTGCTCTAAAACTTGGAAAAATAAGTCTCGGGAAAGTTTAATCAGAATTTATTCACAGCTAAGAACTGGTTAGCGAAACCCATTAAGAATACGTGGAATGAAAAATTGATTCTTGTGAATTTTCTCAGTCCGTTCTCATTCAAAATCGCTGTAATAAATTTCATCCTTTTGCAAGAGAGGGAAACTTCTTTAGAGAAGGGATGCGCAAAATTATATGCATTGGGAAATTCTAGAGTGCATAGGATTGGAAACAAGTATTGAGTTGTCCAGTATTTTATTTTATAGAGGGGGAAAAATGTATCTCTCATATCGGAAAAATGTGCACTGCTGAATTACAATAAAATACAAATACAATATTGATATTTTGAATCCGATATTTGATATTTTACTGATAATAATAAAATATCGATACATCGATAATACATATTGATGATGATATGATGATGATGATGCTGATGATGATGATGATGATGATGATGATGATGATGATGATGATGATGATGATATGTGACGTCATTCCAAAATGGCCGAATCCCTTGAGGTGAACGAATCGTTGAGCCCATCGCATCACGTGTATTTTGTTTTATGATGTACCACTAAATTTTGTATTCATCTACAGTCAGCTCTTAGAACCTGTTTTACAATTTTAAACATATTGTCAGATGATTGAAATTGGCAAAGAGGAAATGTTCGCTGCCTAAAGATATAACTAGGTGTGTTTCTCTCAAACCCTAGTGTCTATTTGACGTACCTCTCCTTTACTCAATTAACCTCCTCACTTTCGTTCCACACCCACACCTCTACACTATACAGTCCCCATCATCACAAGCGAGTCAAACAGCCTTATCCTCCTTTCAAAGTCATCTGCAAACAACCTTTTTCCCAATCCCCACACCTGCCTTACTACAACATTTGCCCTCCATACTCCTGAATTGGAAGCCCAGACACACAAACTCTTCCACCTCCTGCACAGCTCCCCCTCTCACTTTCAATACCCTCCCTTGTCCCTTCCACTTCGTCTCCTGAACACCATAACCTTGGACTTCTCCACGTTTAATTCTAGCTGACTCATATCCAGGTATCTCCTCAACCTATCCATCATCTCCTGTAAGGCCTCCTCACTTTTTGCCAACAGCACTATGGCATTTGCATATACAAGTGACCACATTCTGACCCTTCCCACCCTTACCCCCCCTACCTCTCATTCCTCTATCTTTCTTTCCATGTCAGCGATTACGATCGCGACAAGCGTTGGGCTAAGCGGACACCCCTGCCTCAACCCCTTATCTATTCAGAAACCCTCCGAGATCCTGTCCCCCCTCTAACCTTATCCTTCATCTCTTCATACACCTTTCTTACCCTCTCGATCAGACCTTTCTCAACTCCCTTCTCTTCCATCGCTTTTCACAACCCCCCTTTATCAACTGAAGGAAACGCACCTTTGAAGTCTACGAAAAATGCGTAAACTTTTGACCCCTTTTTTGTTATTTCCCTGTCCACCACGTGCTGCAAAATGTGAATATTGTCGATAGTACTCCTACCTGCTGTGAATCCCGTCTGAGTCTCCGGCAATGTACCTTACACCTCGACATCGTTTCGTAGCCTCTCCGCCAGTAGCATCGCGTATACTTTGTATGCCGTATTCATCAATGTGGTTCCGCTATAATTTTCCTGTTTTTCTCTGTCCCCTTTCTTATACAATTTCCCCCTTCCACTCGCCTGGAAATCTCTTACCTCTCCAAACCTTCTTAACTACCTCTTTCAGTCTGTCCCTAACTGTTGTTGTACCCAATATCCATGCTTCATCCTGCATCCCGTCCAAGTCTGCTGCTTTCGACCTTCTCAACTTCCTCATCTGTATCCCTATCTTTTCGTCATTCAACTCTATCCTCCCTTCAACCCTCGTTTTTCTACTTTCCTTATCTCTTTTTTGTTGGTCTGAGCCCTGAAAAGTCTCTGCTCTCCTCACTTCTTATATGATCACTTATACCCTCCCTGTGATTTTTAAACCTATTAATTATCCCCTTCACTTCCCCCTCGGTCTTGAAACTTTTCGATTCCCCTTCCAGTTCTTTCTCTCCTCCTTGCTTTTTCCTTCTACATATCATTCTAAACTCTTTCCTCATTTTTACGTACTCTTCGCGCTACCCTGATTCCATTTTCTATACTTTTTCTTAACCCTTATCTTTATCTTCTTGCATTCTCTATCCCACCACGGTTTTGCCATCCCTTTTTTCTCCTTTCTAAATCTCTTTTTTTGCACATACGTTTTCACCTTCACTCCCAGATCTTCCCATACCTCTCCTACCAACTCCCCTTCAAAACCTACTTCTCCTAACTGTTCCTGGTATTTCTCTATAGCCTTCTCCGTCCATATGTCTCTCTCCTTAAACGAAACTTCTTCTCCTTGTCTTCTCCGTGTTCGTCCCTTGTTATCATACTATTCGCGACCGCCTAACCTCTATCCTCCATCCAGTCCCTCAAAACATTCCCCTCCTCATTCCTAATCGTATCCTTCAGACCCATTCTCTCCTCTCTCTCGCTTATAACTTTTTCCACCCTATCTTTAATCCTCTTCATCCCATCCCTATTGTATACCGTCACAAACTTGCACGTCACACCTTCTATATTTAGAGTCCTTATTTGCACCCCTTGCCCCTCTCCAACACAGTGCATTTCTTCTCCAATACCCTCCCTGACCTCCGTTTTAATCCCCCAGTAGACCTACCTTTCTTTTCTAACCCGACCGCCTCTTGGAGCCTGAACCTGAACCCTCTTGGTAGCCTTGGTTATGTTCTGCCCTACTCCTTGTTCCCCACCCACGTTTCTACCAGTCCAACAACATCAAATCCCTGCACAAACCTCCAAAAGTCCACGTCTTTCTGTCTTATCCCTGCTGCATTCTAAAAGAGCACCATTATCACTTCGCCACCCTGCTGTTCCTACACCGCCCTATTTCCTACGAAATAATTGTCGTTCTCTCTGTCGTTCGGCAGTCTTGGAATTTCTTTCTCTTCCCACGTCATATCGTGATCGATGAATACCTTCTTATCCCTAATCCTGCTTTTACTTCGCATCACCGTCAACTTATCTTGCCAGTTCTCCTATTTCATCACTGCTACTTCATCCCCCTTTTCCCCCTAGCCTCACTTTAGTCACCTTGCCCTAAAACTCCCCTAAACCTTGTAGGAGCGCTTCCACCCTTCCCCCTTCTTTCTCCTCTCCTTTCTTAACTCCCTTGCCCTTATTTTTTCTCACGTCACCAGCTTCTCCTCCTCGTACTCATGCTGTCTTACTATCTCTTCAACCTTCTGCAACCTTCTTTAATACCTAACGTACCCTCTACCTCCCCGAACATTTTGTCTGTCCTTTCCCCCCATGCCCTAATATCCTCCCCCCCCCCCCATCCGTCTCATCTCATCTTTTTCCTTCCCTTCCAACACGGCCACTGTCTCTAAACTTTTTGCTTTCTCCGTAAAATATTTTTCCTCTCTTTCCCATTTCATTGCTTGCCTGAAGTTCCTTGCCTCCACGTTTCCCCTGCTCTCTCAATTGAGCTTTTTCCCCTTCCTTCGCGCACTGCTGAAAAGAAATCTAAGTGTCAAGTAGACTGATTCCTTCCCCGCCTGCCTCACTTCTAGCGCTCTCGTTGCCACCCTCAGCCTGAAATCTGCCTACTCTTCTTACGGTAAGGAAGACTACTACTACTGCGGTGTCTGCCAACTGCATTTGACAGATATCTCTCTACACCGTTCCCGCTTCACTGCAATATCCCTTCATTTTCCCATTTGTCTCCTCCCCTTTATTTCTCCATCCTTACAAGCCCTCGCACATATACTCTTTCTTCCTACCACTTGTATGGACTTCCTTGCTCCCCTCCACAACTCAATCCCTCATAAAACAATTTATCTTCCTTCTTGTCAATCTAACCTCACTTTATGTATTTCATCCCTCCCTCCTACACCTCAAAAACTACTTCTTCTACCCTTAACTCACCTTTCGCACCCTTACTCACCACCTGCTCTTCCAACCTCACTCTTCATTCACAATTTCAGCACAAATTTTCTTGAAACTCTCTTACCACCTGTCAAGTGTCAACTAGCACATTCCACTTCCGCCACCAACATGCAAGTCTAATTTTTGAATAGTATGACATGAACTTACCTGGAAATTAGAAAATTTTATTGTATGAATGAGAGATTAGAATGAACAGGTTTTCCGAATAAGTTTTGAGGTTAGAGCTTGATTTAAACTGCCTTGTTGAGTGTTTAAGATGTGTGTGGGTGTGACTCTAAGAAATATTGCTAAGTGTAGATATAGTATAGGCACGGTAAAAATTGAGTGTGCGAATGGAAAGTCTGTGACTCTTAGTATTAAGGAGAATAGTTATAAAAAAAGTGAATCTAAATATAGATATGAGTGAGTATCCGATGTTTTGAAAATTTTTTTTCATAAAAATTTACAAAAATTTTAACGTTTGCTAGAGAACGTTTTCAAAACGTTTGCAAGACGTTCAGTGTTATCCGTGTTGGATTAGGAATTTGAAATTTTGGTTCAAGCTGCTACCGTTTTTAAATAAAACTAAATTTTTATATCCTTTTTGATAATAATGTATTCATTCGATTTGAAAACTATTGGATTCTGCTTTGGCAAAGTTTTTCAAGGCCATAAAAGAAAGAAATATTTTCCTAATCAGCTATTTTTGACCAATGGTTCTGGTTTAATTTACCCAAGAAGCCTTTTGGAAAATCAAAAATGTACATTTCTGCTCAAACAAGGCAAGCGGAAAAAAAATGTTGGTAAACATGATTATTCATTGTAAAAAGGTTTATAAATTTTGTTCCGATCATTTTTTTATTAGATGCATAGTTTTTGTTCAAATCGTAAAAAATTTTATAAAAATCTAAAATTCCGTTTTCCAGAAAAATTGTGTGAGATAACAAAAAAATTTCTAAAAAGAAAAATTGTTTATTACATACAGACGTACAAATTGAATAAAACGTATATTTTTCGTTCTAATCATGATAACGATTCACAAAGAGTGAGGAGTTCCATTCGCTAACCAATTTATGCGAGATAAAAATCTCAAGGGTGTGTATTGAAATGAGAATGTGTTCCCAAAGGCCGATGGAGCTTAAGTTTATTGACTTAAAACTTCTATCATTTGGAAATTGAAACAAATTTGATGATATTCTACAGAACGGAGGTTTTTAACAGTTTTGAAATATTTGCGAATCGCACTAATTTTCCATATGCCGCATGATGTGACCAAAAAGAGGATTTTTCTGAAAACCTCTTTCACGAACAAAACCAAAACTAAAATTGAAAAAGAGTTTATCTTGAATTTTCAGATCTCTTTCATATGACGCGATTTCAATTATTCATTTTTTGCTTATATTACGCATAGTTCGTTCAATGAATAAGGGGCAACAAAAAAAAAATTATATTTACCTTATTTTTTGTCTGACTTCCCTTTCCTTCTCCTTCCACATCTCATCTCTACATGATCCTCTAGCTTCCTCCACTTCCTTTATACACTCATCCCTCTGTCCTTTCCTTTCCTCCTTTTCTTCCCGATACATGGGTTCCCTCACTTCGTCCCCTAATTTAAATCTTGCTTTTTTTGTCCATCCCTTTTCTTCTACCCCTTTTCCAAATACTTCGCCAGTCTATCCTTCCTTATTGTCTTATACCATTTATTGTATCTCGATTCCTTCAACCTTCTCTATCTTTCAATGGATTGACTTTCCTTATCTTTTTCTTCTAATTCTTAAAAGTTTACTCCCATTTTCTCTCCTATATGGCTATCTGTAATGAACTCCTTTCTTCCTTCTTCCCATGTCATTACGTAATCGCCATTCCTCTTCTTTCTTCCACTTCCTCCAGACATTCTTTCGCTAACTCCTCTCCCTCCCTTAGGTTTTCTCCAAATTTTCATGCCCTCTTTCCTGCTCTGATACCTAATTTATCCCTTTGCGTTTCCTGTCTCACCGTATATCAAGGTGTTCTCCAATCCACTCCTAGGGTCAATTTCACATATTGTTCCTGTAATCTTCCTATCTCGTCCTTTTCCTTCCATCCCCATATTTCTGCTCCATATCCTAAATCCGGCCATACCAGAGGTCCGAACAATCACATTCTTCTTTTCCAATCTTTCTTCTGCTTTTCCAATTCTTTCTCTTATATGTGCCTTACAATCTCCACTTTCAAGGTGCATCCCAAATATTTAAACTCTTTCAATTCTTCTTTACTTAACCCCCTCAACCCCCTAGTCCATACTTTTTTCTTCCTTATCTTTTTATGAACCTCATTCTCTTCGGTTTTCCTACATTCGATTTCAATTTCTTCTCATCTAAGTATTTCTCCAACCCTGTAATTAGACCCGTCATCCCCTCCTCATATTCTGCCATCACTACTATATCATCTGCATATGCCAGTGAATATATCTTTACTTTTCCCATCTTAACACCCCACCCCCTCATTTTCTTCTCCTAACTTCTTCCAAGTCTCAGATCGGCTACTTGTAGCCTGATTTTTGTCTCAGAAAAGATTTCTAAAACTCTTTTTATTAGACCTTCCCTCATACCTCTCTTCACCATACCCTTTTTCATTTCTTCCTGGTTCAGAGAATTGAAGGCTGTCTTCAGGTCTACGAACATAGCTATCATTCTTCCCTTATCCTTTTCAATCCTCCTTTTAACTATATGATTCAAGACGCATATGTTGCTCATCACCCCCATTCATTTCCTAAGCCCCGTCTCACTTGGTGACACTCCCCTATAATCCCTGATTTCCTCTCCTTTACCTTTTTTCAATATCGGTACTATTACACCTTCTTTCCATATCTCTGTCCAACCCTATCCTCTCCATGCCCATTGCAAATTATCCATGCACACTCCTTTAGTTCTTTCCTCTTTTATTTTCATACTTCATTTGGAATTTCATCTAGATTTGGAGCTTTCCCATCTTTCATTATCCCTAAGACATTGATTACACAGCCACACAAAAAAAATCTATTTTCGGATCTAGAGGTCAGACCATGTTGACTATATGTCTTTGGGGTCGCTGAATCCGGATTTGAAGCCCATTTCACCCCATCACATCAGGTTTTTGACATAACCTCAAAGAGGCTCCAGAGACACTCTCAAATGAAAAGTAAGGGTGACCGGACTGCCTAGGGAGGCTTTTTGAGGATAAGTCAGAAACCTGGCCTGATAGGGTAAAATGGACATTGGGTTCGGTTTCAGCGACCCAAAAAACACATAATATGGTCTAGCACTTAGACCATCATTACTTTTCGTTAGAGGGTTTCTGTGAAGACTTTTTAAGGTTATGTCGAAAACCTGATGCGACGAGATAAAATGAACTTCATATTCGGTTTCAGCGACTCAGAAAACGTATAATATACATGATCCGGTATTTAGCCCATTATGATACTTTTATTTCCAGGGTGTCTTCAAAGAATTTTTTAGGTTATGTCGAAAACCTGACGTGCTGGAGGTTTTCGGACTGCGGATCCGGATTCAGCGACTCCAAAAACATATAGAATATAGTCAACATGGTTTGACCTCTAGATCCGAAAATCGATTTTTTTTGTGTGGCTTTGTTATTTATTCTCTGGTCATGTTTTTTGTTCTAGCCATCTCCACCTCTTCTTCTCACCTCCTAAGTTCCTCCTATTTCGTCTTTTCACACATCTCAGTATATTCCTTCCTTTTCATTATATATTCATCTCCACTACTTTTTCCTTTCCTCCGATTTCATAGATCCTTTCTCACTTTCTTCTATTTCTCTGCACATTCCTCATCCTATCTATTTCCGTTCAGAAAGAGAGGGAGGGGATATTAGAGCAAGAAGGGTACTTAGGCAAGGGTGTCCTTCAGACTATCTTCTGTCAAGTGTCCTCCTGGCAGACTTGGGGGAAAGTATGCGGGAGGAGGAAAAGAGGGAGAACGATAAAGAACAGAGAAACTTCTTTTCACTAGCATCTGTGGACTAAGCGCTCAGTAGAGTACGAATGGAAGGATAATAACAAGGAGGTTATATGGTGGAGGAGATTTTCTTCTTAGATTTTTCATTCAAAGCCGATAGAGGAAATGGTCTTCGAGTGAAAGAGAGAGAGAGTGAGAGGGGGGGGGGTCAAGGGTCTAAGATTCAAGGCAAGGAAAAGGGGAAGCAGAGAGAGAGAGGAGGAATGTAAAGTGAGAGAGGCTTTGAGATTTTAGGAGAAGGAATCAGAAGATGAGGAAACATACGAAAGAAGGTAGAGGAATTGAGGAGTGTGGGAAAGGAAGCACAGAGAAAGAGAGATAGGGAAGGGGTAAGGAAGAGGAATAGGGGGTAGAGAAGAGGCGCGTATGGAGAAGGAATTGGAATTAGAAATCGCGCGGTCGAGAGGAAATGGAAGCAAGAAGGAAAAAATAGCTGGGAAGTGGAATTTGATGATCGATAGTCAAAGATCAGAGAAGTAAAGAAGGAGAAAGATAAAAAGGGGGAAGAATATCGTGATATAAGGTTTGAAATCAAAGGGGGAGCAAGTGAGAAGTATGGGAAAGGAAGCACAAACATCGCGCGCGCGCGCGCGCATGTGTGTGTGTGTGTGTGTGTGTGTGAGGAGGGTGGCGGTATGGAACAAGTGAGAAGAAGTAGGAAGTGTGTGAAGAAAGCGAAATGAAAACCGAAAAAATAGAAAGTAAGGAGAGGAGGTTTAGGACTAGAGGAAGAGAAAGGAAGAGAAGAGGACATAAACAAAGGAAGGTAAAGGAAGTGAGAAGTATGGAAACGGAAGCACAAAGGTCGGGAATAAGAGTGTGTGAGATAGGAGGAGAGAGAGGAGAGAGATGAAAGAAAGGAGAAGAAGTAGAAAGTGTGTGAAGAGAAGGAAAGAGAGGATAGAGGGGGATATGATTATAGAGGGTTTGAGATTATAGTGAAAGCATTTAAAGAAGATGACACAATCCAAGGAAGAGAGGTATAGTGATCATGTGTCTGACATTGGAGAGGAGGAATGCAGAAAAAATTATAGTAGAAGGAATAAAGATAGAAAAGCATAGGTGGAAGATAAAGTTACGGAGAGGAAAACAGAGGAGCAGGAGCCGTAGTTTGGAGGGAACGGAGAACGAGTGAATGAGGAGAAGGAGGAAATGGAACTGGGAGAAATTCTCAAGACAAATCGGTAGAAGGAGGGGGAGAAAATCTCTGGCTTAGGATCGTCTATCTTGAACAGGAATAGGAAGAGAAGGGGAAAAAGAATACACTCATAGAGGGTCGTGAAAAGAGCAGATGGAAGGTTATACACTATTCCATCCTTGAATATGGGGTAAGAGAAAACACAAGGTGGACAGAATATTGGGCAGAAAGATAGAAAGAATAGTTTAAAGGAAGAAAAAGAAGAGAGGGAGGAAGGGTGAAGATAAGAATGTAGAGTTTGGAGGTTTAGGATTAGAGAAGAAGGAATGAAAAGAAAGGGATAGATACGAAGGAAAGTAGAGGAAGTGAGAAGTGTGGAGAAAGAAGCACAGGGAGCGCGAAAAGAGAGAGAAAGAGAGAAGGTGAGAGAGGGGGTCGAGAGAGGGGATAACGGAGAAAAGAAACAGAGGTAAGGAGAGAGGGGGGTGGGGGGGGGATATACTAGTAGAGTAATGGGACAAGTATGGGGTATAGGGTATGGTTTAAGGGCGACTAGGGGATAATAGTGTGCGTATTCAATGTGCTGGGGTGGTGCTAGGTAGTAAACATACTATAGTATGTTTAAACCTAAGGATGTGGAGAGTATAAGAGAGTGGAAAGTCTGCATCGGAGATTCTACAGATGGGTTATGAAGATGAGTTGAAGCTGTCCAGGTTATGTTTCGAAGGAGAATATTGAACGAAGAGAAATTATTTTCATACAAGTGGAGAGATCATGAAACTTCGGGAGAGAGCCAAGAAGGGGAAAAGGAAGCAGGATTGTTTGAGTGTGTGTCCGCGAGATTATGAATCAAGAGATAAGCAATAAGATGGAACATTTGGAAAAGGAGGAATGGAGATATGAAACGAGGGCTGTGTGTTTTGCGTAGAGTAGGTATTGGCAGGGATCATGGTTACATGCGTAAGAGAGGTGTACGAGTGACAAAGAAGGAGGAGAGAGTATGGGAGAGAGAATGAGATGGGTACCGGATCCTAATAGACAGAGACAAAGTAGGAAAAGGGGAGCATACGTGAGAGGGTCCGACAAAGATGGAAATCAAGAAGAGAGGAGGGCGGTACATGGTATAAGTTCTGGAGGAATAGTCACAGATCGAGAAAGGTTAAAGGTAGTCGAATAAATAAAGGAATTGAGAATGAGTGTGACTAGAGCTGAAAGAGTCATGGATTATTGTAAAAAGGAATCAGGTTCAAGGATGTATAAGAAAGTGACGGAAATATAGAAGTTCCGGGATTTGAACTGAAGTAAGAGTCAGAGTGAGTAAAGTAGGGGAAATCACAAATTGGGTTGAAGTGTGACTAGGAGAAAAAAAAGGTGTGAGATAAGGTGAAGTGGTAATTTTTAAGAATTGAAACAGAATGTTCGTAAGAATGAGGAAAACTGGAAGTTACTGATGGAGCATGGAAAATGGCGTTGAACAGTGTGTCAGAGAGTTTGAGTCGAGAGATAGTAATGCCTTGAGAAAGGGTATAGAAAAAAGCTGTGAGGGCTGTAAAGAAGGGAGAGTTGCGGATAAAGACAGGGTAAGAATAAGTGTATCTAGTAGGAGGGTTCATAGATTGGGAAAGAGTAAGGGTAGAGGAGCAAGGGTGAAAGAATAAGAGTCAGATGGAGTGTGATGATGCAGGAGAAAAAGCTACCTTAAGAAGTGTGGAAGAGGAAGAACTCAAAAGGTTGTAACGGTTTGAGACACAGAGGGTGTAAAAGTAGCTTTGAGATACTTGCGTGGAGCAGAGAGAGTAACGGACTGGAATGGACTAGGAATAAACCAGACAAAAGGAAAAGGAAACGGATTGGAAAAGAGTGGGAGTGGAAGCAAGGGTGGCAGGATAAGAGTGGGAAAAAGATCAATGATTATTGCAGGTTGCGCTTGGAAACTTATTATTTCCTCAACCATCAGCGATTTGACATGACTGTTCGAGAACAAAGGATTCTTGAAGGCATTAGGTGTCTAAGAAAGTGTCATAAATGGAGAGAGAAGGAAGACACGTTCTGAAGAGTTCGAGCTTAATTCAGTACGCCCCAGGCAGAAGTTGTAAGTCTCGTCTCGTCTCTAAAGTTATAAATCCACTGCCTCACAACATCCAGCTTTAAATGGGGAAATAACGATCCAAATTCAGATGTCACAAGGCCATAGCACTGATTCAAAATGTTGAACATTTTCCTTGATGAGACGAATGAGAAAATTGAAACCCTAAAATATTCCTTCCAATGGACTAAATGGTACAACATGACGAATGGCGCTAATTGAAAGAGATTCAAAGTTATAATTGTTGCGAGATCATTACTAATCTAATTGTGGAAGACACTTTGGAATTTCCAGAATCTTACGTCAATAGAATTAGGTATCAGTCAAGAAAAGAGACTTTAATCGATATCCGTTTTTCTCCCTGGCCTAATTAGCCTTCACGGTAGAAGTTAATAAGTTGAGGCTCAAGTAATGGAACGATGGCAGAGTCTCGGGAGTATTGTCCGCTACGGTAATGCGAGCTTACGAGTTTTGGTTTACTATTCAATCAGGAAGCGCTCCTTTTTCTTGAAAACTGCAGTTTTCTGCCCGCAGCATTTTTCTTTGTTGGTGGAATTCCCCTAACTGACAAACTCCTCCTATTAGATGAATATTAGACAGTTCTTGTTCCGAATTCTTCAGACTCAGTAGAGTAATTGATGGACTGTAATATATAGCTTGACTAGGACTGAAAAAACGTTCAAAAGTATTGTCCAAACGCCTGGTTACATGGTGATTTCAAGAGGCAAAAACCTAATCCTTTTTATTTTGATGTATCAGTTTTGACCAGGAATATGTAAATAATATTATGATGTTAATTTTTTCTGTCTGCTGGTCTAATCAATATTTAAATAATTGATTATTTAAATATTGTTTTTCTGAAATTTAGGAAAAATGACTCTCTAGCTCCGCTGGGAATGTTGTCAAAAAAAAAATTAGAAACTTGATCGCCGACCAAAAGTGGGTCAAGAAAAGTTTCGAGCTGGGGAAACTTTTGGTAAGACAGTTGTTCATCAGCTTTCCATCTTCGATCTCATAATTTTATTATTAGTTGTATGTTTAAACTATTAACTGCAATGTTTAATGTGTAATTCATACAAATCTATCAGAGGTAATTTCGGATGATTACTATACCGTAGTGAGGTATTTAATTAGGTACTAAGGTAAAATGGTAGTTACTTAAGGTTCTGTAGTGAGATTCAGATTGAAATATTTTAGCCAGTATTCAGTAATCATTTCTTATCATTCGTCGGTTTTTCACCCAACGACATGCTCATGTTGTCTTCGATTACCGTACAGAAATCGCTGTGTCTGGCCCTGCTGCGAATTTTCCGGTCGGATCACGGCCGGGCTACCCCTGTTTGAGTTAAAAAGTTAGTAATCGAACTACATACTGCTCTACTGTTAAAGTCTCATTGTGACGGAGGACGGTGCAAAGGAGAAGAAGCAAAAGATGAGAAGAACATCGAGAAGGCAAATGAGACGCGATGGAGGGAAGTAGAAAAAGTAGAAGAAGGAACAGAGAGGGGGAAGGCTTGCGTCGAACCCCTCAGAGACTCTTCTCTTATTTCTTCGTGCATCACTTTCCCTTTATATTATCTTCATTTCTTGCAAAACGCCCTGTATAGCGCTCACAGTAGAATGCGAAGAATGGAGATGAAGAGCGTGAGTAAGCGTAAGAGAAAGGGATGGCGTATGAGAGAGGTAAAGTCAGTGAGAGGGGGAGAAGCGGAAGAAGCAAAAGAGAGATAGAGAAAGGAAGCCTTCCCCTGAGCCGCCTAGGAAAGAGAAATAAACATTGGAGGAGCGAAGGAGAGTTAGGAAGAAGGAACTTACCCTAACTTACCCTTCACTTCTCCTGACAATTTTTTGAATTTAAAATTTGTTGAGGAAGTTGACAAAAATTGGAGTATATTTGAAAGTTTGGTTTCTAACGGTTTCAAAGATCTCTGAATCCGTTTCTTAAACTATTTTCTGCAGATCGAAATACTGCATTCAATACAAGGCCCCGTATGCCTGGGTGGAAGGAGACGGAGAGATTCGCAGTTGCAGAGAGGATAGAATCACACCATCCGCCTCTTATCTTGTGGGTAAGAGGGGAGGGCTGTAAATGACAGGTAGTAGAAGAAGTTCCAATGGCTGAGAGGGAGATATAGACGCGAGAGTCTATAAAAAAGTACCAGGAGCAGCTAAGGGAAGTTAATTTCGAAGGGGAGTCAATAGAAGAGAAATGAGGGGATCTCAAAGTGAAGGTGAAAGGTTTTGTGCAAAAGAACAGATTTGGGAAGAAGAAGAACGGAATGATGAAACCGTGGTGGGATAGAGAATGTACAAAGGTGGAGAAAAGGATGAAAAGGAAGTACAAGAAGTAGAATGATTGAACCGCAAAGAGAATGAAGTACGTAGAGATGAGGAAGGAGTTTAGCTTGTTGTGAAGAAGAAAAGAGAAAGGGAGAGAAAATGAGTTAGAAGAGGATCTAAGGAATAATAAAATCAAAAGGGACGTGCAGAAGATAATAAATAGGTTGAGAAACCGCAGGAAGAGGATAAGTGATAAGATTGAAAGTGAAGAATAGAGGAAGTTTTTCAAAGACTCATCTTAAGGTTCAGGAGAACGGAAGATAGATGGAGGAAGTAGAAGAACGAGAGAGGAGAGAGGGTCCTGAAGAAGTAACGAAGAGATATAGCTGCAATGGAGACAAATAAAAAGATCGGAAGCAGCAGACTCGGACACGGTGCAGAACGAAGCGTGGACATTTAGGACACCAGTTGCTAGAGACAGGCTGAAAGAGTTAGTAATGAAGGTATGGAGGGGTAAAGAGTTTTCAGGAGAGTGTCGGGAGGAGCTGATAGTGCCACTGTATAAGAAGAGGGATAGGGATAGGCAGTAGAATTAGAGAGGAATCACATTGATGAACGCGAGGTACAAAGTGTACGCAATTTTATTAGCTGAGAGGCTACGGAATTATGTCAAGGGGAAAGGCATATTGTCGGAGACTCAGGCGGGATTCAGAGTAGGTGGGAGCACTCTTGACAATATTTAAATTTTGAAGCACATGTGGATATAGAAATAGTAAAGAAGGAGTGTGTTTTTCGTAGAACTAAAAGGTGCTTTTTCACTGGCAGAGGAGAGTAGAAAAAGGTCTGATCGAAAGGGCAAGGGAGGTGTATAAAAAGACGAAAGATAAGGTGAAAGGAGAGGACACGATTTCAGAGGGTTTCTGGATGGATAGGGGGTTAGGGCAAGGATGTTCGCTAAGCCAAATGCTTCTTGTGATCCTAATCGCTGGAATGGAGAGGAAGCTAGAGGAACGAGTGGTCGGGAGAGAGAGGGTAGGAAGGGTTAGTTTGGTCACTTGCGTATGCAGATGACATTGTGTTGCTGGCAAAAAGTGAGAAAGCATTGAAAGAGATGATGAAGAGCTTGAGAAGGTACCTGGATAGAAGTCGAGAAGAGTTTAATACTGAAAAGTCCAAGGTTATGGTGTTCAGGAGAGGAGTCGGAAGAGATAAGAGAGGAGATTGGAAACGGAAAGGGACTGTGGTCAGGAGGTAAGAGAGTTCATGTACCTGGGTTCCTATTACGGAGGAATGGAGTAGTGAATCCGGCTAGAAAGGAAGAGGTAAGGAGGGCTTATATTGTGATGAGGCAGGTGTGGAGATTGGGGAATAGGTTGTCTCAAGATGACCTTGAAAGGAGCATGAAGCTGTTCGACTCATTGGTTATGAGCGTGCTTATGTATGGAATAGGGGAGTGAGGGTGCAAGGAAAGCGCGAAGGTAAATAGGAGAACGAGTTTAGGGATTTTGACAGGTAGCCAAGCGTGTAAGTATGAGGAAAGTTCATGGAAGAGCAAGGAAGTAGGCTGGTGAGGGAGTGTTGGTGGGAGAAGGAGAACAGGAGAGGAAAGGAAAAGATGAAGGATGAAGGAGAAAGGTATTTTCGAAAAATGGTCTGCATGAGAACGAAGTGAGAAGAAGTCACGAGGAGGGAAGAAAGATGTATAAGATGGTTGAGAGGAACGTCATGGTGAGAGAGTAGACAGAAAGGGGAGGAAAGGACAAGAGAGTCAAGGTATAGTGAGAAATATGGGTGGAATATGCCAATGTAGAGAGCGCGGTATTTCTGTGAGAAAGGAGAGAAAGGAAGCCAGGGGGTAATACAGAGAATGAGATTTAGAACCATGGAAGGCGCTAATAGGTTCTGGCTTCTGCAGGAGACGAAGATGTGCAAGTTGCGTGGAAAGGGGTATGCAAAGGTGGAACACTGTTTGGTAGAATGCGAGGTGTTGGGTAGGAGTGGAATAGGCATGGAATTAATACTGCATGGAAAACATAAGAAGAGGGCAATTGCATGAGCGGAGGGGGTGTTGGGCAAGATGGAGAAGAGAATAAGGGAGGAAGAGAAGGAATGGAGAAAGTGTAAGAAGGAGGAGAAGTAGATGAAGATAGATGTATATTGTGTAAATAGTGGACAACGAATAGCAAATAAGACATAGTAGATAAGTAGGAAGCAAGTCAATTTTTCAAGGCCAATAGGCTGAAGAACGAACGTTTATCTATCTACGTCCCGAAAAAAAGGTATCTATGGTCTCCAAAATTATTCACCGCTCCACTGGATCGTGCATTTCTCACGAGACACCCAAGAGTGTGAGTGTGAGATTGTGTGCGTGCGTGCGTGTGTCTGTGTGTGTGTGGGTGTGTGTGTGTGTGTGTGTGTGAGTGTGAGTGTGTGTGTGGCCCTCCTATGAGGGGAAAGACTCCCGTTCTAATGGACTGCGAGACACTTAACGGAAGTAATATTTACCCTACGGTGTAAGGTACCTAGTACGACAATAAGGTTTGGCGGAGTTAAATTAAAATCTCCCCCAAGTGCTGCGGCATGTATCCTTATAATTTCCTTACGATGGACACCATCTTTCCACGGTTAACTTGGTAAGGTATCTCAAGTAAAGTCTTTCGGAGTCTCGTTCCTTCAAGGGTGGTTTGTAGTTTGGAGAGAGGAAAAGGGGGTGATTGCGTAAACAGCCAGAGCAATTTCCCGCCTTTCCCAACACGAGAAGAAGGAGAGTCGGAATAAAGTTTACTGAAAGAGAGTCTGTGACCTGGAGGCACTTATATTGGTCGGAATATTGTGCCCTGAGAGAAAACCAAATAAATTACTCTGGCAAAAATAAATGAAGTAATACATTAGGAGAAAAAAGTAGTAGATTAGGGATTTGTGGAAAAGAATGTGAAAAAATCTTTCTTCAACATCTGGTGGGTTCAGGAAAAATGAGGCTTATGACCTTGAACTAACATCTTGCAGACTGACTGTTTATCCAATTACAAATTTCAGAAATCAATGTCGTTTCGAAGATCACCTGGTTTTTGTTTCAAGATCTGTGTCGAGGATTGTTGTTTTCTGCCGGAGGCAAATCCATCATCATTTACAATTCATGCTGAAGACCATTGTCCAATGATCTTACTTCCGGACTCCGCATCGGACGTAATTTTTTGGACGTACGTATTCTAGGACTTGGAAACTGATAAATATAAGAGGTTAGACCACTTCGGAACAGATATGACCGAGTTTCAATATGGTCCTAGAGATGGCGCCAGCTCAGCGATTCCACAATTCAGGACACTTCAAATGAATTAAAATCAAAATTTGTGGAGTTCGAAATTGAAGAAAATTGGGATCGAGTTTATTTCAACTTCTGATATTAAAGTTGATATCAGGTATTCCTGGAGATAAAAAAAAATCTGCCTTATTTGGCTATAAAATCTCATTTGAGTTTATAGTTTTAATTTTAGAAATGCGTACTTACAATTGTCAAGATTCCAAGAAGATGGTCTAAAAAATTGCAAAATATTCTAACTTCACAAATTTTTATCCAAAATAGATGCCTAAGGATCTTGACCTTTATTCAAACGTCCCATGTACAGAAATCAAAGATCCTGATTATGAACCGATATTGGTCTACGAGATTCTCCATTAGGTTCAAACCGCACAATGTAACCGGAGCAATAAAGATTGAGCTGCAACTCCATTACACCATTTCCATTGTCAATCCCTCGAGGAATTCCATTCACGTATCATTCAAGTATTTGAAGATATTTTGAATGAAAAAAGGATGGATAATTTATAATCATAATTTTAATTATTACTCTCTGCCCCTGTCCCTGCCTCTGTCTCTATCTGTATCTCTGTCTCTGTCTCTTTCCCTGTATCCGTCTCTGCTTTTGTCCCTGTAACTGTCTCTATCTCTATCTCTATCTCTATCTCTATCTCTATCTCTATCTCTATCTCTATCTCTATCTCTATCTCTATCTCT
>WSXT02078703.1:0-12077 GCA_011762715.2 Neuroterus valhalla
GCAGTTATGTAACCTATTGTAAAGGGAACGGAGGCCCTCAAACCCGTAAATGGGAAGAGATTAAATACATACATTCATATAGCATTTATCCTTCCAGTTTTTTTTTAATGAAATAAAATGAAATTATAGGAAAAGTCAGGGAGTTCGAGGTTGCTAGCTCAATCAGAAGATTGTTAAAAGAACCGCAGTTAAGTCGCCAACTGTCTGGCTGGACCCATGTGACAAACGGAGGGTTAAAAAATCTGGTGTTTTTTTTTAATTTAAACGTATTTGTTAAGAGCTAAATTTGTATGTAAAGTTGCATTAATTTGATCCAAAATTCACCTCTGGTTGAAATTTTAACTACTTTGTTGGAAATCAATTCATATTTTTTTGGTAAAATTCAAGTATTTAGTTGAACATTGATTTCTGTATCCGAAAATCAAAGTATTTTTTTGAGAATTTATGTACTTCATGATAAATTTGCCTTTTTTGTAGAAAATGATTCTTTATGGTCGAAATTTCATCTTCTTGCTTAAAAAACATCTATCCATTTGAAAATCAATCATTATACCTGAAAATACATCAGTTTGGTTGAAAATCAATCTTTTCAACTGAAAATTAAGGTAGTTCATTTTTAGTAGAAAATTGATCTTTTGTAGTTGAAAATTCGACAATTTGGTGGAAATTGGTCTTTTTAAATTGAAAATCTAATTATTTTGTTGATGCTTCACATATTTTGACGAAAAGTCGGATTTTTAAGAAAATTATTTTTTCCTTCGGAAGTTAATGTTCTTCCTCAGAAAATCTTCTTTACGGTTAACAGTTGAAGTTATACAGTTTAACATTTTTCATTTTAGTCGAACATTAATCTAGTTAAAAACCCTTAAGTTTGGTTTGTAATTAATTTATTGAGCCAAAAATGTCACTATTCCATTTTTGTTTGAAAATTTTCATTTTTATGGTTCAAATTTCAACCATTTTGTTAAAAAATTATATTTTTTGGTAAAAATTAATTTTTTGTCAAAAATTGAACTATTCTAGTTAAATGATCAGCATTTCAGTTAAAATTAAGCCTTTCTGGTTTAAAAATCGACTGCTTTAGTTAAATATTTAAAATTTCATTAAATTCTTCATCATTTTTTGTAGAAATGTAGTAATTTGTTCGACACTTAGTTTTTTTTTATTGTTGAAAGTTGTTTTTTTCGCAATAGGTAATTTTCCAAACTGAAAATTTAACTTATTTCTATTGAAAATTCCATAGTTTCAGTGAGAAATTAATTTGTTTAGTTAAAGATCCATTTTTTTTATTTAAAAATTTGAGTATTGAGCAAATGTTTTGTTGCCAATAATCTTGTTCAGTAAAAGTTTATTTATCTTTTTAAAACTCAACTCTTTCAGGCGGAGATTATCCGTTTTAGTATAAAACTCTTTCGCTTGGTTTGAAATTTTTTTTTTTTTAATTAAAAATGTTACTATTCCATTTTTCGTTGCAAATGATTATTTTCTTAGTGGTTAAAAATTGATGTGCTCCAGTTAAATATTTATATCTGTTTATTTGAATATTCATCTTCTTGATTGCAAAATGAACTAATAGTTGTAAATCCGTTTTTCTCTTATCGCGAATTGATTTTCCTTAATTGTGACTTTAACTGTTCCAATTTTCGTAAAATAAAATGATATTTTTTTGTTGAAAAGAATATTCTTTCCAAAATTGATTTATTTTGCAATGTTTGATCTCGTGGTAAAAAGAATGTTTAGAATGAACGTCATGAATAAAGATAAATGTTTGCGTTTTGCGAGGAATTCAAATATGTTGAAGTTTATCCAAATATGGGGTATGGTTACCATGTCAACTGTAGTATATCTTCTTTTGTTTCGATTCGAATTCACCCGCTTGAAAATTACTTGCAACAATACTTAACATCGGTTCTTCTGTATTGTTGGGAGAGGGGGAAAGGTTGATGTAGGGGGCTGGGGGTGTAGGTTTTTCGAGGATAATTTTTTTACGATTCCGAACTGCTTGAGGGAGGGGGGGGGGATGTCAAGGATTATAGGAAGAATAAAACTATTAAAGGGATGATGGTTTAAGAGATGTTGGGTGAGGGGCATACATGAAAGAGATTACGTGGGAGGA
Source organism: Neuroterus valhalla (assembly GCA_011762715.2). Taxonomy (NCBI): domain Eukaryota; kingdom Metazoa; phylum Arthropoda; class Insecta; order Hymenoptera; family Cynipidae; genus Neuroterus; species Neuroterus valhalla. The sequence continues at coordinate 2,117 of WSXT02078703.1, forward strand.
GGGTGGTCCTTTTTCGATTATTTTCATCAATTTTGAAGGGGATTTTATATTTAAATTTTTTTCTAGCATTGATAGAATAAAATTTTGTTCCTCAAAGGGCAATTCAAAGGAGCAGGGAAGAGTCGGCTATGGTGGATTGGAAACAGGAAGCTGTTTGAGAAAATATTGCTATAATGCAGTTCCTGCTTTAAACTACTTGCCAGAAAACTAATCATGGAAAAACAGTTTCGACGGAAATAAATGGAATATTTTTTGTCAGGAATTGAGTACCTACAGTATATTTTGAATGACTTGAAGCATAAAAATGTCATGTTTTGATAGATAGAATTTTGTGTTCATTTCTGATATCATAAATTGTTTCTATAAACTTTTTCAAAATGTTAAAATCAATCAAATCTTGCATCATTACTACATTCAAGTCAAAGGGTGCCACCGAACACCACCGTCTCCTACTATTGTTAAGAGATGATAGAGCAAATATTGAAATAAATTTAAATCGTTGATGGTTAATTTTTCAATAATGCTAATTACTAAATGAGTCCAGCAAAGAGAGGAAAAGGGTTATCTGTTCAAATATTTAAGTCCATGGAGGGTTTTAAGTATGACTGACATCGGTACTCGACGATGAGAATCTCGTGCCGCGCCGCTTCCATTGAACGCTATGCCGTTTCACTTTCGCCGACAAAATTCTAGAATAGAATGCCATGCACAGTCGTGGGTACTTATCGTGAATGCAGTTCATTAAAGTGTCCTAGTTCGTATTATGAAGCCAGTCAAAGAATGCTAAAATGGATTTTTACATCCAAATAAAAAATATTCAAAATGGCTAACCAAAATAAAAATTAACTAACATTTTTATGCATATAAAAACTTTCGTTTTGAATAAATAAATTCTTATTATTAAAAGTAGTTTAATAGAGGAATCCCGATAAAGCACAGTATTTATTCTTTTAATTATAATTTTTTTCTACTCTTTAAAAAAAAATTTCGACGAAATCTTCATGTTATTTCTGAACAATGCAAACTTGATTTGGAAATTCGCAAGGATTGTTAGATTCTTCGGGAAAGTCTGCGATAGTCAGTCAATCTATCCTCGCGGATTTCCTCACGTTTTTCTCGTCAAAAAGTATAAAACAAGGACTCTTGAAATAGTTGAGTTGTCTAATAAAAAAATGGTAAAAACTTATTTGTCAGGTGTAAAGACATTGAAGCCTTTTTAAGCATGGAATAATATTCAACGATTTTGAAGTATGAGGAGAATTTGTTTCATATTATTAATTTTATGTGTTTTGTTTCTTTGTTGCAGATACATTACTGATGCAACAAGTTGACTTCCTGGAGACGATTCTTGAAGAAACCTCGGACGATTTGCAGAGCGATTCTGATCGCAGTGGCACCACCTACTGGTTAGGTTCAGACTCGGAGACGGAAAGTGTAATTCACATCAAATCCAGCCAGAGAGCAGCAGGTACTTATAAGACGAGATACGCCAGTAATTTAATTATTTTTTTCAATATGTTATTTACAGTGTATAATCAGTTTCTTGATTTCTCATTTTATATACTGTTTATACGCTTCAAAATATTTTTCAAATTCAAAAAGGAAAGAGTTGGAGTTACAGTAAAAAAAAAAAGTACCTCGTTACAGTTACTGACTGAATCAAGTTGAATCTTAACTTGCATAACTTTTAAATCCTCGTATGTATGTAATTTAAAAAATTATTTTTTCGTCATTTTTATACAACAAAATTGCATCAAATTCTATGTCTAGCAAATTCAATTTGGATGAATTTCATCAATTGTGGTAGCAGATACTCTTTAAAAAGTATAAATTTCATTGTTCTTGGTACAGAAACCAAGTCACAGTGGGGAAAAGTGACAAAAAAGGCTAAAAATACGATTCCGGCTACAATTCCTACAGTCGATTTCAAATTTTCTTCTCTTAAATGGAATCACACTAAATTTTCAACAGATCCTTGGTGGCTGAACTTAAAAAAAATACTTTTTATGAATTAAAAGTGGACGAAAATTGCAAATTCAAGTTTTGTTGCTTTATTAATATGTTATCGACACAAACTGATTGATATTAGCATGTTATCGATAAAAAACATCAGAAAAGCATAACTTGTTAGTTTTTGATACTAAATACTTCATACTAACGATTATCTTGTTTTGAACGATGGTAGGTGATTTTTGGCTGATTTTGGATATTTAATAATTATTCATAATTTTTCAACAAATAATGCGCAGTTTGAGCAATTTTCGCAAATTTAATATTTACCCTATTATACCTACCTGCTCGAAATCCACCTTATGTTGTTCATAACAATGCGATTATTTGTAAAAAATTATTTATTTACCATAAACAACCATGCTATCTTTCCCTAATGTTTTTTATGTATTACATGCTAATATCAATTATTTTGAATTATTACCGTATTATAAGACCAACAATATCTCAAATTTTACCATTTTTTCCATTTTTATCCTAAATGAAGTGAATAAAATTTTTATTTCTATTCGGCCTCAAGAAATCTCTTAGCAATTATGTTAGCTTTTATTTAAAGAAATAAAATTCATATCGATTCAAAAATCTAGCTGGAATCGCATTTTGAACATTTTGTTTATCATTTTTTCCACTGTGCAAATATGGATTGAACTTCCGAATTGAGATCAATGGTTTTTCTTATATAAAGATAAGTTATGAGTTATATGGTTTATCAAATATTATACTATAGGTTTATTTACCAAATTCTGATTCCGCGCCTGAAGCGTGCGGGTGTATAGTCTCGTGCTTCGCACTCGTTCTCGTACATTTGATGCGTGCATTTCGACATTATTTTTTTAAGCGTCATAGATACAGTAACTTTGGACGAAAACTTAGTTAGAATTGAAATTTTTTATTAGTCAAAGTCGAAGAAAGTTCTCAAAATACCTGCGGCTCTAACGATTGCATTCTCATTGCGTCACTTGCGTTTCGCGCTCAACAATTCAATTTTGGGATGATTTGTGAATATATTTGATATCCACCAAAAGTAACGTTCAAAATTCTTAAGCTTTTAGAGTAATACTTTCTGAAATTCCTGATTTCTTAAATTCTTAATAAAATGTTTTTCCTTATTTTCCAAATTTTTAAATCAAAAAAACTTTGGCAACAAATTTTAAAATTGAAAAGAAAAGTTTCATTACAAATTTTGAAAATGCTCTAAATTTTGAAATTTGGGTTTAATTGATTCGGTTAACAAACTTGAACTCCATTCAGGTTCCTTCAAAAGTGTATCAAAGGCGAATTCGCTTTGTAAAATCCTTTGAAAATTGGGGTGTATATAACATTCGGGTTACCAAACATACAGACACCGACAAGATTTCATGACTTTTATAATCTGCAAGTGTTAAAGCGTGAAAATCCATTAAAAACTAGAAATCGAGCATTCATAGAATCCATTTGTAAATATCTTCTGAAATTATTTTGAGTACAAAAAAACTTCTTACTATGAGGAGGCTAGAAATTTTTAATGAAAACTCACAAAAATCATGACAGATGTTATCGGGATTTCTTATACATGGTCTGAATTTCTTTGTCTTACCACACTATTTGAATGTTGATTTTTTTTAAGGTTCTGGAGAAAGTGTCCCTACAGCGCCGACAAGAAAATTTATAGTTTCTTTTGTCCTAAATTTGTAATCAAATGAGCTCAAAAAATTCAATTGGATACCAATTTTTGACGCTTCTGACAGATATTGAAACCCTTAGTATTTTTTTAATTTAATTCAATTGGATTAAAAAGAAAAAATTAATTTGATTTCATTCCGAATTTTTGATAAGCCCAAAAGTATTGAAAATAATCAATAATTATTTGACAGATTATTGTTATTTTGATCATCAAAAATGTAAAGATTTTTAAGTTATTGGGATGGTTCAAACAAAGAATGAAAGGATAAATTTGGATATATTTGAAAATATATATATAGCCAACAAAATCTGAGAAAATTAATTTCGTTTGAACATATTGCGTACATTATAATTACCAAAATTTGAAACAATTTGACTTTTAAATGAATTGATATTAAAAATTTCCAAGTTTAGAAAGGGTGCTAAGGTACTATTTTCTGGAACCATTGCAATTTGAATAATTATTGAATTTCGGAAACTATTCCGTTTAAGTCTAGGGATCTTGGTTACCAACCTTGCGAGAAAGCAAGATTGGTAGCCTATGCATAGGGGAAGTATGAATAAAACAAGTTTCTCGAAATATTCAATCTCAATCTCAGAAACGTGTAAAATAAATTTGAAATTATTTATTCTATCTAGAGAAAAGTTTGGAAATTGTGAAGAATGAAAGTTCGTCTGATTTTAAATTCAATATTTAATTTTTTGACGTAATTGAGAAATGTGTAATTTTCACAGGTGTGAATTTCGTTCATAAAATGGATTTTCGAAACTCGAATTGAATTTTCCAACAATACTCGACACGTTTGTTATCGACTCATGACGTAATAGAGTGTTTCAGTTTCTGTTTTGTTTTTTATAGATATATTTTTAGAACTTAGCAATGGAGCGATCTGGGAAGAGTGCTTTATTCAAAAGTTATTTAAAATTTCCACAATTTCGTTCTTTTTTTTCTCGTTTCATCCTATTTCCAATATGAGATAAAGTTCGATCATCTGCTCGATGTTTGTTTATTTTATTCAACTATATTCCACTATACTTTTAAAAAAGTCTGCCGGAAGCTTTTTGTCAGGCTTCCTACCTACTACCTGCAAATACATACATAAGAAAGAAACTTGCTGTGAAATAAAAAAATGCAATTATTGTTGATGTTAAAAATGGGTTATTAAAAAATAGTGTCAGCTGGCCCTGGACACGGAGATAATCCTAGTATTTTGAAATGTTATGATGATTAATCGACGAAAATGCTCTTCGTTAAAAATCAATTCATCTTTTTTTTGGTGAGAATTCAAGTATTCAGTTGAACATTGATTTTTGAATTTCAAAATTTAACCATTTCTTCGAGAATTTATGTACATCTATTCCCGTTGAAGACTCATCATTATACCTGAAAATTCATCATTTTGGTTGAAGATCACTTTATCCCACTGAAAATTTAACTGTTTTATTTTTAGTGGAAAATTGATCTTTTCTAGTTCGAAACTCGACGATCTCCTTCAAAAATTCTTCCTTACGATTAACAAATCAAGTTAGACAGTTAAACATTTTTCATCTTAGTTTTCTTCAACATTCATCTAGCTGGAAATTCCCTTGTTTGGTTTGAAAATAATTTTGCACGACAAAAATAATGTCAATATTTCAATTTGGTTTGAAAATTTTTATTTTTCTAGTTCAGATTTCAACTGTTTTGTCGAAAAATTGTATTTTTTGGTTGAAAATTGATTTTTTGTCAAACAATTCAGTTGAAAATTCGTCTTTCAGGTTTGAAATCCAAACAGTTCAGTTAAACATTTACAAATTCATTTGATTTTTTATCATTTTGTGTAAAAATGTGATAATTTGCTTGAAAGTCACATTTTTTTTATTATAAGTATTTATTTAGTTTAGTTCAGTTTAGAGTTTATTCAAGCCTTTTTAGTATAAAAATTTTATGCTTGGTTTGAAATTGAAATTAGTTTTTTCTTTCTGTTTGAAAATTCATCTTCGTGTTTGAACATTCACTTTCATGGTTAAAAAATGGGGTGCTTCAGTTAGATATTTATCTTTTTATTTGAAAATTAATCTTGTTGATTGAAAAATGGATGATTTTCTCTAAATGTGAGTTTAACTGTTCCAACTTTTGTAAAAGAATTATTTTTTCGTTTTTGAAAATTTGAGTATTCTTTTAAAAATTGATTTATTTTGGAATGCTTGATTTTTTGTGTCAAAGGATGTTTAGAATGAACATCATGAATGAAAATGAATGTTTGCGTATTGCGACAAATATAAATATGTTACTTCTAGTTGACCGGGAAAATTGAAAAACTTGATCGTGAAAAACCGGGAAATGACCGGGAATTTTAAATCGTCCGCCGAATCGCCACCCTGATTTGTGTATAGATCTTTTGAAACCGTTTGTAGTAAAAGCGTTAAGCAAAACATTTTTCCCACTGGTAACCGGTTACTAAAATATTTTGGCCACTGCTCACCGATGTGGTGCGGAAACAGTCATTTTCGATGCCTATGAACGGTGGGCAAGCGAAGGTTTGCACGTATGGATAGAGAGATCATTTTTTCCAATGGTGTGCAAAAATAATTCGACTTTTGGACTTCAGTTGGACGGATGTCAAATTTATAAACCAATACAAACTGAAATCAAATTTTTCAATTCGTTCCGAGCCAGCGCGTGTTAGAATGTCAAATCTCGTCAAATCTCTTAGAATGACACTCGAACACGCGCAGGCTCGAAACTAATCAGGAATTTCCACCTCAGCTTCGATCATTTTCGAAAATTTGACATTCGCTCGATTGAAGACCTCTTATGTTTTTGTTTCTTGCATATTTAGGCTGAAAAATTGAATTTTTTATTATCAATAACATTTTTACGATTATAACGAAATTGATGCGTCTTTTCGAAAAATGTTCTCAACCGAATTTGTAAATATTTTTGAAGAATGCAAGTTTACTTCTCAATTTTTTTCTCTTTTCTCGTTCCAGTCGTGCCATTTGGCACAATACAGATTAACACATTAGGGTAGTGACTTAATCAGGAAACCGTTAAATGACCGGGAATTTTGTTGACCGGAAAAAACCGGGAATTTATTGAAAAAACCGGGAATGTACTTGACTCAACCTAGACTATTAGAAATGTTACCACAAAAATACGAGAAATGACCGCTTTCCTTTTATGAATCAAAAAGATATCTTATCATTTGATTGAAAGAATGTAACTTTCCTTTAATCTGATCCTCAAAATATTTGAACACATATTTACTTACCTCATGAGAAGAAGGATTTTAATTTATTTCCATTATAACACCAACTTCTTGCAAATTTGTAGCTCTGTGAGATTTTTTTAGCTGACTCAAATTTGATAATCAAATTGATGAAAGTCCAAACATACAGAATGAGCTATTGTCTAAATGTTCACAGAAAAATATATTTATTACGTTTTATTTGCTTTTCCTCGTTTATCTGACTTGGGACAGGGAATTTTAGAAAATAATTACAGTTTTTATTTTAGGACAGGGTGTTTCAGTGAAAAAGTATAATTTCACTTCGAACAGGGAATTTTAAACATGTAACGGGACCTATTCAAACTAATTATTATTTGGATTTGAAAACAGGAATTAAAAAAAAATCTTTCCTCCAATTTAAAATTTGTCACAATTTTAAGGTCCCCTCTTATTGATTTTAAGTAAAGAAATTCATTAAAGCAGTCTTTACAGTATAGAAGTAGTATTCCAAAGAAGAAATATTTCTGAATTATGATAGAAAACTTGTTTGCACTGTTTATTGCAAATTCATCCTTTTTTAGTTGAAAAATCAACTTCTTGTTTAAAATATAAACATGCGTTCGGTGAAAATTCAGGTATTTAGTTCAACATTGATCTTTTTTTTAAATTAAACTATTTCTTCGAGAATTTATATACTTTGAGGACAATTCCTTATTTTGTAGAAAATTATTCCTCAATAAATTATTCCTTCTTCTTTAAAAATTCTTCTTTATGGTTAGCTTAAACTCCAAAATGTCACTATTCCATTTTTGTATGAAAATTTTTATTTTCACCGTTCAAATTTTAACCATTTTGTTGAAAAATTGTATTTTTTGGTTGAGGATCTATTTTGTTCGGAAATTGAACCATTCTAGTAAGGTTCATCATTTCTGTTGAAAATTTGTCTTTCTTGTTGAAAATCCAACTTTGAAAAAAATAATAATAATAATTAATAATAATTCAGTTAAACATTTACTATTTCATTTGATTCTTCATCATTTTGGTAAAAATACAATAATTTGTTTGAAAGTTAGTTTTCTTTGTTGTAAGTAATTTTTTGTCACTGTAAATGTAACATATTCCAATTGAAAATTCCATAGTTTTATTTGAAAATTTATTTGTGCAGTCAAACATCTATTTTTTTTTTCAATTTAAAATTTGAGTTTTCACATTCTCGTTGACAATTGATCTTTTTCAGTAAAGTTAATTTATCTGTTCGGAAACTCAACTCGTTCAGTTGAAGATTCTTAGTTCTAGTGAAAAAATTTTTTGCTTGGTTTTTTAAACTAAAAATTTTGCTGTTCCATTTTTCTTCTAATATTCACCTTCATGGTTGAAAATTGAAGTGCTCTAGTTAAATACTTATCTTTTTATTTGGAAATTCATCTTCTTGATCAAAAAATGAACTATTTTGTTTGAAAATAAGTTTTTTTGCTATCGTAAATTGATTTTCCTTAATTGTTAGTTCTTTCAAAAATTGATTTATTTTGCGATATTTGATCTGTTGCGATAAAGGATATTCAGGATGAACTTGATTAATAAAAATAAATGTTCGCGTTTTGCGACAAATATAAATATGTATTGCTACAATACCTTTCTGGATGAGAATGTTGAAATTGAAATATGCTGTAGTGCTTAAAATATATTGTTTTGTCTTGAAGTTGTTAGTTTTATTTTCTACCCTTTCTGCTTTTGCTGTTGAATTTCATGTTATTACATTTTTGTCGAAGATTAGGTCAATGGCCTTTCTAAGCTGCACCGACTTGTACGCCTGTCGAAAGAGCCAATTTCTATCTTCTTATGCAAGAATATACCAGTTTCTTTGCGAATTTCAACCATCTCGTCTCGTTGAGCAATTTATACTTTCGACAGATGCCATAAATCTGAAACATGTAAAATGAAATAAAGTAATCTTGCACCTAACCTCACGTTCGGGGAGGGGGGGGGGGGAAGGTTTAAATAATTAAATGGTTCCTCAAGTTTACTGTCATTCGTCATTCATAATCCTTGTGGTTTGGAGCTTTACAACATTCAAGCCGTTTAAAAATCTCTCACACTTGTCGAGGTGGTTCGAAATCTATTAAATTATGTCAACATTTAACCTACAGGTGATTCTCCTTTTTTTGCGATAGAAGGTCAAATGAAGCATATTCATAAAGTTTAAGCGTTGAATAAGAATTTTATATCCTTATTACTGATCGCTCGTTATATAATGTTTTGAGTAAATTCTGAACAGAATAAAAAATTGTTGCCAATGCTCAAAAGCACTTTTTTCGAATATGTATAACTACTTTTTATAAATAGGCCAGAGGGGATTGAGTATTTTCCGAAAACGGAGCATGTATGTCGGTCTGTCTTATCTGGGTCTGTCTGTTGTGTGACAGCACGACGACGTTCGAAGGAATTTTTTTATTTGAATCCCCTTCTGCATACTTTTCTCTGGTTCAAAAATACAGTCAACTTTGTTATCCAGCCTTCTAAAGCAAATATCCATGGTTTTAGCTATAAAAAATGAAAAAAGTAAAAATTATATTTTTTCAGAATACCAAGGTAGATACTGTAAATAGACAAGAGATCGGAATTATTTGTCCCAAAAAGTTCTACTAAATTTCTCTTAACCGTTTTTCAATCTGGATAATAGTATTGTTTTTGAACGTGGAAAATGCCACGAGAAAATCGAATATTCAAATTTATTGCTGAACAATACAAAATATTAGTAAAATTGCATTTCAACAACAGCAACACAATAATATGAGATGAATCTACCAATCTCAAACCAATGAACAGTTAAGAAATAACATTATTCTTAACATCAATATATATATTACATTTGATAAAAGTGATAAGTTCACTTGATTCTGTGAATACGATATTTCGTTCGTTATTTAATAGATTTAAATCGCAAAATTATTGCATGAATGAATTATAAAAATTCCTGCGAAAATTCCTACGGCGATTTCCGCGGTTTTTACATTCTCATCATTTATGATTGAGAAAGTATTAGAATCGTCTGAAATTTCACATCTTGAATTTTCAAC
>WSXT02078714.1:0-12076 GCA_011762715.2 Neuroterus valhalla
GAAGAAGGGCACATAAATTGATTTCGCTGGGAGTGGGGAGGCCCGCAAACGTCGCTCAAACCCGAGCGGCTAAAGGCCTCCCCACTCTCAGCGAAAGGAGTTTATGTGCCCTTCTTCGATCCGGCAGCTCAATTGCCAGTTTTCAAACTTAGGAAATTGAAAAATGTTCACTAGTTTCATCCGAATTTGACTTATAAAGCTTATTAAATACTTTGCAAAACCCTCGAGGTTGATTTCCAAATTTTTTTGTCGCACTCTAGGGTGGAGCGTAAAATTTTTTTTTTCTCAATACGAAGGGGGTCTAAAAGTTTTAGTTTGGTCCCCACAAACAATTGCAATTAAAAAAAAAGGTCTTATATTTGCACATCGATGATAAAGCTCGAAATAATACTATCGATTTTTTTGTATTTAGAACTATAATGCGTCTCCGAAAACTATCTAGCAATAAGAAAAACTTATATTTAGTAAATTTGCCATTGAAGTTGAAAAAAGAGATACTTTATGTTTTACTTGATTGAATGTTTTTTTTCTTCCGAAATGCTCCCGAATATTTTCTATTCGAATTCTTATTAATTGGACAAGGATTTCTTTTCGGAAGCTATTCAAATATTGTTTACTTATGAATTTATTCTTTTAGGAATTTTGTAATCAAATATTAATTTTAAATTACATTCTATCATTCTAATGAATCAAATACAGTTCTAGATCCTTCGAGTAAAATTCTTCTAAATAATAATGCAATTCTACCTTTTTTTAAATTTTTTGTGACATATACGTCATTTTGGGTTAAAAATTCAACTTTTGGTAGGAAATTGAATTTTTTTTAAACTCAACACTTTTGGTAAATTTTTACTTCTTTATTTGAAACTTTATCGCTTTTTGTAGAAATCATTTCTCATAATCTTTTTTGGTTCAACAAGTATTCATTTCACTATAATTTGTTTTTTTGTTTGATTTGATAAATCCTTATTTTTTGGTTACAAATTTTGTTATCTCGTTAACAATCAAACAATTATGCTGAGAAATAATGTTTTTTTATTCTAAAGTTCGTCTTTTTGGGTTACAATTTCAAACATTTTGGTAGGAAATTTAACTATTTGGTTGGAAGTAAGGATTTTCATTAGAAAATTCTACTTTCGGATTCGAAATTAAACTGAATTTTAGAAAAATTCGTGACTTTTGTTTGGACATTTAACTGTTTTGGTAAGAAATTGAACGATTAGTTCGAAAGTTAATTTTTCCCCTGAAAATTCTTTTTTTTTGGTTAAAAAACAACTATTTTGATAGAAAACTATTCCATTTGGTCGAATTTGGAACTTCATCTCTCTTGTTATAAATTTTGTCCAATCGTATTTTTTGGTTAACGAATGAATCATCAATCCAGTTTAATTGGTTTCTTATGTTTCAGAAATTCTTGAAATTCTGTAGAAAAGATTATCTTGTTGACAAGCAATCAATTTTTTATTTATTTATCTCTTATGTTGAAAAGTAATCTCTTGAGGTTAAAAATTCGTTTTTTCGGGTTACAATTTCAAATATGTGTTTTGATAGAAAATTCAACTAATAGGTCGGAATTGATGATTTTGGTTACAAAATTATATTTTCGTGTTGAAAAAAAATATTCGGTTGAAATTGATTCGTCTCAAGCTGGAAGTAATTTTTGAAGTTTTTGTATCAGCTTTGAATCATGTGTCAGAAAAAAATTTCACTCCAACGAACTCAATTTCCGAATACTATAAATGACCATAACCTCACAAATAATTTGTTTTGTCCTTGCATTAACTGTGAATTATGTGTCTGGAACAAATATTACTACGAGAAACCCATTGTTCAAATACTATAAAATTTATCATAATTTCCTTACTTTTTGATTAATGTTATTAATATAAAAGGTCAATTTATACGTCTCGAGCTAAAGAGCCTTTAATATACTTGCATCAACTGTGGAATCTGTTGATAAAAAAGTTTCACTATAAGAAACCCATTTTTAAAGCATTCAAAAGTACTTTAAAAAAAGTTTATGAAAATTTTAGGAAGTCCTACGGTCAGTTTTGAGATATTAGTGACCAAATAAACCTACCAAATATTATCAACTCATCCGCAACGGTCTTCAAGTTATCGTGTTCACCAAAAAGTGTGACATCCACACATACAGACGCACACATATCTAGACACACACACATCTAGACACACACACATCCGAAAAATTGCTCACAACACTGTAATAGACATTTTGTAAAAGAGGAAAGTTCAATTAAATTGATTAAAAAAATTTTCGAGAATGTCGCCATTACAAAACTTCCACTGTAAGGAAGCAAAAAACATGACTTTATATAATATATTCAAATATATGGACAGTGCACGGTGCATAAAAATTTGTCCATTGAATTATAACAATTTGAGGGGAGACACAGAGTTTTTTTCACATACATTACACTAGTTCTGATTCCCATTTCATTATTATTTTTTTTCAAGTGGATCATTCAACATGCAGAATAATCATTTATTATTTTCGGACGTAGCTTTCGGAGGGTGAATATAAGTATAACAGTAACTTTTGGAACATTTTTTTATTTTAAAAAATTGTCACTAACAAAAAAATATCATTCTATCATTTAATTATAGCTTACGATATATATAAATCCTTTTATTGCTGATTTTTTTTTGAAGGATAATTATAGTTCCTTGTGGGGAATCCGGTTACCAAATTCTAGAAACCTCATGTCAAAAGTGGGTCTGTTTTGAATTCAATAAGCCTTCTGATGCATGGAGAGAGAATTACATCAAGGTCAATAAAAAAAAAAAGAATAGAAAATATGGCATTCGTGGAAAACATTTCACGCAAGTGTTTACATTTTGGATTTTGGTACGTGAAGGCGGTTGGCCGTATTTGTACTTTTTGCCATACTTTTGTTTTTTTAAATTCAATTTTGGTGTTGGTTTGAAGAAAGAGCATATGGGCTCATCGAGATCTTATCATTTATTGAAAAATATGCACAAAAGCTAAATTGATTTTTTTTTCTTTGAGAGAATGTTGATAGGTTTGAAAATTGGTATTTATATGGTTTACAGTTATAGGTTATTTAATTTAGAATGCTTTATACTTAACATTTTTTACTATCAATGGTATAAAGTAAATATTTTTAATCTTGAGCGCTCAAAATTAATCATCAATTAAAAATACTAAAGTATCTACAAAACTTATTGAATTCGATGAATTGTTGAAGCACAACACTGTTTGATAAATTAAATTCGGAAAATAATTACTATTCGCACTTTTAGTAAATGATTAATCTGTCGGTTGCATTATCCACTGTGATCAGGTTCCCCGTACATTTCTTGGGTATTTATTCTTGAGAAAATGTTTAATTTTTGAAAGTTTAATTCACAATAACAAAATTGGAAAAATTTGGATATGGCATTTTTCAGTATCATACTTTTTAAAGGGTAGAAATTGTTGAATTAAAAAGTTTTTGTAGCTAGTGAGCAGAGGGGTGATTTTCTGACGGCCCAACTCGAACCTGTGGAAAGGAAACGCCAGGAATATATCAAGGAGTTAATTGCGACTGAACAGGCCTACATAGAGGATATGAGACTCGTTCATGAGGTATGAAATTATAATAAATAAAGGAGAAAAATATTGAAAAAAATAGTTAAAAACATTTTTTATATAAATTAGCATTTTCAATTAATTATAATCCACTGTAGTCTTGTATTATCCACTCTAGGCCAGTTTCTCCTGCTCACAAATATTTTCGGTTCTCCTTTTCTCATTGAAATCTTTTGTTGTTGAATTATACGTTTCAATAGAAAGGTAACAAAATTTTCCTCTTGCGTATACGGGAGTCCTGCCTATAGTGGATAATTCAACACATAGAATAATCATTTAATATTTTAGTATTTATAATTTATGGTTGTCCACTCTGGACAGGTTTCTCCTACTTACACTAGTCTCAATCCCACTTTCCTTATTTATTTTTTTTTAATTATGCATTTTTATTGAAAGGTAGAAAATAAATTCTTCTTCCAAATATACTTAGACTATATTTCTGGCTTCCCTTTCTTTTCTCCCAAAAAAATTCTAAACAAGTACAATAATTCATTAAATCAATCAAAATCTCTGTTTTGTATTTAAAAGCTCCTAAAATCCAGAAGAATTGTTGAAAATCTTGTTAGATCTTTTTGAACTTCGTACGATCTTCAGAAATCCCTTGAAATAACTTGGAATCCCTCAAAATCCAGAAAATTCTTCAAAATCTCCTAATCCGTAATTTTTTTCCACCAAGCAAAAATCCCTTTCCGTAAGCGTAACTCGTGAAGAGTGAAGAGTAGTATTGAATACTGAGGAGGGTACTGTCTTGCCAACATTTATGCCAACAACACGCGATATAACCGAGCGGTCACCCATCCATGTACTAACCCCGCCCATGAAATTCCATAAAATACGTCGAAATCTTTGAAAGTATTTCTAAGAAAATTGAGAACCGTTGAAATCTCCTGAATTCCATTGAAAGCTCTCAAAATTTTTCCATATCTCGTGAAATCCTTTGAAATATTTGGAAAATCTATGATACTCTTCGGTCCTTAAAGATCACTAAAGATTGCTTTAAATGTTTGGAATTTCTTCAAAATATCTCAAAATCGCTTGAAACTCCGTAATACCTTTTGAAAGTTTTAATTTAGGTCGGTTAGATAATAATTTTCATCCTAATTTTTATTTGGTAAATGCAATTGTATTTTGGATTCATTCATATAGGTTTTCGAAAAACCTCTTCTTGAAAGTTTGGTCCTTTCTGTGAATGAGGTAGACCGGATTTTTGTAAATTGGAGAGACATTATCGCCTGCAACGACAATTTCTTGAGGTAATAATCAATATATTCATTTTCATTATTTTATAAGCCCTAGAAAACTGTGATTAGCATTTAGATAATTAAAATCGAAATCCTCCTTTCTTTCATTTGGTCGAATGCTTTTAGAATGAGAATGCTCTTTGATATTGACTTCAAAATTCATGATATTTCAGATTTGAGTCCCCTTATCATTAATGAATCGGAATTAAAACATCTTAGAATTCAAGAAATTAAAAATGAGAGAACAAGCGAATCTAAATTTTTTCTTCATCTCCAACCATCAAGTTAATAACTAAATTCCCTGTAAATTTAAAATAAAAACCAAGAACCTTACATACAAATTTGAACAAACACTTTCAAATGTCTCTATTGAAGTTTCGAAGAATAAAAAAAATAGGAAGGGATTTTGGAGGTTTCATTATCATTTTTCTTTTTTGAAATTTCAGTGGAGGCGTTTGTCCGAATTTGATCGTAAGAATCTTAGTTATAAATTTTAATTTCCAGGAACTTCGGATATTAAATTATCTTTCCTGAATGTTAATTTTATTTTATTTTTTACAGAACATTAAGGATAAGACGTGACAATAGTGATGGAGGAATCGTCCGGATGATTGGTGACATCTTATGTGAAAACGTAGTTTCCAAACATTTTTATTCGTATTCCTTGAAATTTAAAATTTTCAGAATAATAATTAATTTTTTCCCCATTTTCCATTAGGAATGCATTTATTTTATTTTATTTTCCCCTTTTTCCTTTATTATTTTTTGAATATAATGTTTTCAGATTCCAAGAATGTCGGCTTACGTTCGATTTTGTAGCTGTCAAATATCAGCAGCAGTTTATCTTCAAAAATTGACTGAAAATTGTCCGGATTTTGTTCAAGTTGGACAAAGGTGTCAACAGGATCCGCGAACAAAAGGAATGCCTTTGAGCTCTTTTTTGATCAAACCAATGCAGAGGATAACAAAATATCCACTAATCATTGGAAAAGTAATGTTCTATTTCTATATTTCCTCAAAGAAAAAATGGAAATCAGAATGGCGATTTGACTCAAAAACCTGAAATTTAATTCAAAAGCCTGGAATTTTGAGAAGAACTCTATTTTATTGTTTCTGAACTGTGCGGAAATAAGTAAAGTGATTTCTTCATTTAGTGAGATACTTATAGTCTATGATCTATAATCATTGCAATTTTCACCGCTTTAAATTTCTATTGAAACTACCAAAAAAGATGAATTTTTCAACCGAAAAGACGAATTTCAAACAGAGTAGTTGAGTTTTCTTTAACCAAAAAGAGGAATATTTTGCAAACTATCTCAATTTTCGACCAAAGAGATTAATTCCCAACAAGAAATGATAAAATTATGAAAAAAAAATGAATCCTTAAACAAAACAAATTAGATTTTTGGCAGAAATTTACAAAAATTTGCTAGTCATAGAGGACGAAACAATTAGTTTCTTACAAAGTAGTTGCACTTTTTATCAAAAATTATGGGACTTCCATCGAAAGAGTTGAATTTTCCACTAAAAAGATTTTTCCTCCGAAAAAAGGAAATTTCAAACAAATTGTTGGAATTTTGAGCGGAGGAACACGAATCATTTTCAAAACAGTTCAATTTTCAACCCGAAAACATGAATTTTCAACCGAAAATGATTATTTTTCAACGAAATTGTTGAACCTTCAACTAGGAAATAATTAGTTTTCACCGAAGTGGTTGCATTTCTGAGCAAAAATTATGAAATACCTTTCAAAAGAGTTGAATTTCCAACCAAGCAAGATTTTTTAGTTCAGAACTAAAAGAAATCCAACCATATCGTCGAATTTTCAAACCAAGCAGACGAATTTTCGACAATACAGTTGAATTGAGGGGCCGGATGCAATAAGGGCTCTAGCACGCGATGATCTAGGACTCATGTTTCGGCAAGGTCACGCGCTAGAGCCATTATTGCATCCGGCCCCTCAATTGTCAACCCAAAAATATGAATATTCAACATCAAAGTAAATTTTGAATGGTATAGGTCATTTTTGGACCAAGTTGTTGAATTTAGAACCCAATGGATTGAATTGTCAAAAAGAAAAAGATCAATTCTAACTAAATAGATGAATCCTTCACTAATTAGTGAGATTTACAATTTAAGATTTGAATTTGCAACCGAAAAAGATTCTTTATTCAAGAAGGAAAAAAATGACTAAGAAATTGCTTAGTTTCAAGCCAAAAACGCATATTTTCCATAAAAAGGTTAAATTTTACACCAGGAAATAAGAATTGTTAACAAAAAATGGAATTTTTAACGAAACAGGATGACTTTTAAATGAGATTGTTGAACCTTGAATCAAAAATAATGAGTTTTTAATAGAGTGCTTGCATTTTCAACCAAAAATAATGTAATTTTTACCAAAAGAGTAGATTCGACTGCATTGATGAATTTGTAAGCCAAACAAAAGAATTCTCGACAAAACCTTCATATTTTTAACCCAGAAATAGAAACATTTAACGAAAAAGTTCAATTTTAACAAAAAAGGTAATGTTCAAACCAAATTATTGATTTTTTTTAACCCAAAAAGTACGAATTAAATAAAAAAGAGTTCAATTTTCACCCAACAAAGATTTTCCAGTCGAGAAGGGAAGAGTTGTCAACCAAATTATTGAATTTTCAACGATTTTCAACAACAACGATGAAGATCATTTTAGTTCATATTCCAACTACTAGAAGCAATTTTATAAAAAAGTGGAATCCTTATACAAGGAAGGTGAAATTTCTGCCGAAAGAAATGAATGATCATACTAGAGAGATTAATTTTAAAAAAAAGCGTTCAACTTTCATTCAACATAAATCTTTCAGCCAAAAAGAATTTCAAACCAATTGTTGAATTTTGAAGCCAAAAATATAGATTATAAAAGAAAAACATTTGAATTTTCAATGAAAAGGATGACTTCTCAGTAAAAAATTGTAGAATCTTAAGCAAACTAATTTAACTTCAAACCGAATAATACACAGAATACAGAATACTGTACATTTTTCTATCAGAAAGAACGAATCTTCAAAAAAAAATGTAACATTTGATATTTCAACTCAAAACGTGAATTTGAACTCAAAGACAGTTGTATCCAGCCACAAAACATGGATTTAGGCAAAATAGTCAAATCATCAAACGAATCGAATTTATTTCAAACCAAACAGTTTCATTTTCAATGAAGAAAGATTCTTCAGTCAAGAACAAATATTTGGACCAAAGTGTAGAATTTTTTAGCTCAAATAACGAATTTTCTGTACAGCCGTTAACTTAAAAATAATAATTTTCAGGGAAAAAGTTGAGTTTCAAAAAAATTGTTAAGTTTCACACTTAAATAGTTGAATTTTGAATTTAGATGGAAAAATTTTCAACAAACAGTTCAACATTCAACAAAAAAGGATGACTTTAAAAAAATAAAAGAATTTTCAGCCAAAAGATACGAATCCCGTACAAAAATATAATTACAGACTCTTAAAGAAAATGGATCAACTTTGAGTGAAAAACTGTAAAGCCTGCGATAAACAAATAGTAATTTCAATAATTCATAAATTTTAATAATAGTTAATGAGTGGAAGTACACACTCATATATATAATTCTCTGATTAAAATAGATATCTGGAATTGTAAGTCCCGTGAATCGTCACACTGCAAATTTTAAATAAAAATAATTGAAATATTTGGAAAAATAATGGCTTTGAAATGTAAAGAGGACCTGAATTCAATTTTGACTCTTTATGTGCATATTTTCTCTATTATATAAAGCTTGCACAAGAAAAATCTTTGTCCTTAATTAATAATTCTTATTTTATAGATCTTGGAAAACACGCCTTTCAATCATCCAGATAGGCAGTATTTGACAGAAGCTTTGGCCAAAGCAGAAGAATTTTGTACACAGGTAATAGTTTTGAAAGGTTGGAAACCAAAAATGCAGTGTTATTTACATTTTCTCGTTCAAAGGATTCCTTAGATCTTACAGCTTCAATTTTGATTCAATTACTTTCGAAGTAGTTATCTTATGTAGAAAAGAAACTTTTTTTCCCCCAATCTTAAACTCAATTTTCATTTTAGAGAAATATACTAAATTATATTCTGAATTAGATCGGGGTTTTTTTGAAGAAAAAAGAATTATTCAGGTCTGAAACAAGGAACTTCACAAAAGAATACAAATTCTGTCATGAGACAGTGAACTTTCAAGAAGAATTACAATTTTTACTTGGATCAGGAATAATTTCGAAAAGAATTGTGATTCTGCTTTGGAACACAGATTTTTCGAAAAGAATAAAAAGTCTGAGTTAGCACCTGAAAATTCTAAAAAGATGTATAATTTTCTGACCAAGAAAATAATCGAATTCCTGCGCTTAGATCCTTTGATATTCAATTGAATCAGGATCGGTATTTAAAATTTGATTCGTTTTTAAGGTGAATGAAGGTGTCCGAGAAAAAGAAAACAGTGATAGACTTGAATGGCTTCAAACTCACGTAGTTTGTGATGGACTGGAAGAGCAGCTCGTCTTCAATTCATTAACAAATTCACTTGGCTCTCGAAAATTGCTACATTATGGAATATTGCACAAGGTAATTGAGTTACGATTATCTTTGTAAATAAATAGCATTAACGAACATCCGGTATGATATTACCTAGGATTCTTTGAAAACTAATAATTCCATCACATTTTGCAGGCCAAAAGCGGGAAAGAACTGGTTGGATTCCTTACAAATGATTTTTTATTGTTTGCTCAACCATCCAAATCATTGCCAAGTGGACAACAATTTTCATTTGAGCGTAACGAGAACCACAAGTTCAAAATGTACAGAAAGGTTAGAGATTCATTTTTCTAATGTCCATTGATCTTCCTTAGGAGGTCTCGATACCTTTTCTCCTTTTCCTTGACTGTGATGCTGCTGTCAGGCGAAGCCGAGAATTCGATAACAAACGTATTTCGTTCCTCGAAGTCACGGAGAATAATGGTAGGCAGCGAGCGTGCAACAGAAACTACTGACAAGAACTTACAGTTTCAGTAAATTTATTATTGACGTCTACTCCTCTCACCCAAACTTCTAGAAGTGAGGGTCTATGGTAAAACCACAGGACGACTGAGGTTGCGGATAGAGGGTAGCAGTACCGATGGCTTCTGCTTGATACGTTCACAAAACTTGATAAGCAATCGCGGACAGTTGTCCCAAGCTGAGTCTGATGAAATCTGGGCGAGGTACCCTATTACGATGTCTCTGGAGTACCATGTGACTGAATACTCTCTGGTGACAGGAATACCCAGATCTCTTGTACTTTTTGCAACAGCTGTTGCAAAACTACGCCGAGAACCTCTAGCAAGCAAGTTACGTTCACGGAATGCTTCCTGAACCGCTGCAAGAACTAGCCGCAGACGAGAAAAAGAAAGCGACATTAAGTCGATGTTGATTTTAGGACTTAGAGGAACATCAAGATTCAGGTTTCTCCTAAGGCTCAAGATCTGGTTGAAATAGATGCCACCGCTTAAGTATGCGTCCCGTATCCAGTGTATGATTGTCCACATAATATCTGGCAGACCTTTTACGGTAAGGGTCCAAAAGTTCGCTGACGAACTCAGGATCCACCGTCACACACTGAATAAGTGGAAGCTGCTAAAAACCAAGTAGATACATTGTTGACAAAATACAAGTGATATCTGACGCGTGGAGGAAAATACAAATGAGGAAAGGATGGGTCAGGGAGATTCAAACAACTTCTCGCTGACCCCATTGGGTCTCCTCAGCGATCCATCTATTCTGTCAAATATTTGCTTAAGCCCAAGGAGATCGTGACTCTTTGGAGGGAGATTTGCGGTTTTCGACACCTATTGAATAAAGCAGCTAAGAACATCGACCGTTTCAAAGGGGCTGTGTGAGAAGCTCATAACGTCTGAAGAGAAATGATCTTAACTTTAATTGAAAATGTTCGAATGTTTTATGCCGCTCTAACCTCAAAATCTGGACTTTGACATTATTTTTTCGGCTCTCGTGGTATGAAATACTATCCGATACGTGTGAGAGGTGATTTTGAGCCCATGAGACTTGTCACTCGATTCGTTCTTGCAAAAAACGTCTCATTCGCTAAATAATCACCACTTACACACGTCTCGAAATGTACTATTCCATCACGCATGCACGGAATATGCCATACTTCACAACGATTTTCTATGCGCATTGTGGCATATTGTACACGCTGTGCAAACAGCGCTCGTTCTCCAATAATCACACGCTTCTCCGTTTTTCAATGAGAAAAATCGCAAACTCCCCCGTGTTTTAAGGGGGGAGTAGGGTCTAAAAAAATGTTTTTTCATGAATTTTTTCGGGCATATATGAAGTAACATTTCAAGAACATTTCCTCAAATTTTGATACAAAAATATGAAGAAATAAGCCGGTGGCAGCAGATTTACGATGACGTCTCTTATTTGCGGTGTTCATCATATCTCAACGTAGAGTTGTATAATCCAATTGGGTAGATTTTTTTCAATATAATATATGTTTTTCTTGGGTCCAACGGTGTCCAATCATGGATTTTTCAATTTGTCAATTTTTAATGGTCGTTCTAAGCGAAAAATGTGATTTTTGACGAAGAATTTCGCCATTTTGTAAGTGGAAAACACCCTTGAAGTCGGAAAAATAAAAAAAACAAGACCGTTGGACCCTGGCAATATGTATGTAGAAAGTGTGTACCAAATTTGAGAACGATCGGTTCAGTAGTTTTTTTAAGGAGAGTGAACACCGACTTCGAAGCTATGATTTTGAGAAAAACGCGTTTAAAGTTTTGAACTTTAGAAATGCGAAAAATATATTCATTCTTTTTTAAATACACTAAATCATCGATTCCAGCTCCATAAAAGACATCTCCCGTAGCAATTTTTTTGTCTTCAGTTTCTTTTCTGTTAAGTCTACTTTGGATAGTAGCATGCTCAAATTTGCTGCAAATCTCCAACCTTATTATTTTCAAAACGTTGAAAATCGTTTGTTTTGAATCCTAAATGTAACTGGTAAGTGCTTAAAAAGTGACAAATATAATCGATATAGTTGAAATATGTCATCATTATTATTATTATTTATCAGCATTTGGAACTCGAAAGTTCATTGCCTCATCTACCCGAGACCGCCAAACGTCCCTATCCTGTGCATCATTCATCCACTCATTATAATCATATCCTAGTTCTACCAAATCTTTTTTTAAATTATCC
>WSXT02078725.1:0-12075 GCA_011762715.2 Neuroterus valhalla
GTCCATAGGCAACCGAACAGTTCGGTTGGAAGAACCTAATTTCTGGTTATGGCAACCCAACCTTTCTTTGCGTGTGTCCTCGATTTTTGGTTCTATAATTGGTAACGCTTGCCCTCGAATTTTGGATTTGGCGAGCCTAGTTTCCCATTCTCTTCCTGAATCTTCCAATTCTTCGAAGGTGTCAAAATCATTCCGTTTAATATACATTTTATATTCTATTCGAAGGTTCTCATAAGCCTTACGTAATACTCATTCGCGATTTTTTCTTGGATATAATTTTGTAAAAAGTTTTCTTATCTCTGTCAGGTATGAGTGAATGTCTTGAGTCCTTTTTTGGTTGCAAAATTTATTTTTCTGTTTAATTTCTCCGAGAATCTTCCGTCGAGATATGCGTTTTAAAATCCTCGAAAAAATCGGATATGGTTCTCCAAGAGTTTTTATTTATTGAGCACCAGCCTTTCGTATCTTCAATTAGCAATGCGTCTAGGTTTTCTAAATTGTCCTGGTCATCTATTTTATAACCCCTTTTGAATCTTTTTAATCCTTCTAGGAAATTTGCGGGACTGTCCTCTTTATTGTTGCGGAATTTGAACAGCCAATCACTCATAATTTGAAAGGGCGTTTGAATCATACCGAAAGGGTAATATGTTGCTGGAAACGTTTAATTATTTAAATTGTTTTCGGGCTCGAGATCTATGATTGATTGATTCAATGTGTCCTCTGAGGGTTTACATTTACCTCGAACCTCTCCACCATTCCTTTACACACCCTACCACTACCTTAGTAGTAAGTAAGGGGGACCTACAGTTTAAGGTGGGTTCCAAACCACCAAGAACCCCAGCCCCAAGTACTTAGAGTAACCTTTTTCTCAAGAGGTACCGGCACCACGACTTTCCGGAGATGAACACTCCCTTGCTAGGCAAGTGTTCATCACGTGGGCCGCCGAAGCTCTTCCAGAGTGCAAGGCGTGAATCGAACCCACATCCAGCTGGCGTGGGTCCAAAGGGCATGCCTTAGCCCCCACGACCAACTGGTCACTTGCTCGAGATCTATGTCTAACTCATTTTTATGGATTCTAGAACGTCTGTTTGATCTGTCATTTGTTGTCGATAGTCTACGTGACCCGTACTGTTTTGTATAGTTCCTGTTTTTATTGGTTCGCTATCATCTGAATTTTGTTATTTTAAATTAACGGATCTTTCCTGGCTACGATCGTTTATTTTTATTGTTGGGAGATCGCCGGGGTTCTTCTGAGCTTTCCCTAAGATTGGATTGTACTGACTGTCTATGCCGTGATTCGTCTCTATTTTACCAATAAATAGGTCCGTCTTTTTTTGTTAAGGTTTTTTTTTTGCGATTGTTAAATTTTGTCTGGTTTCATTAATAAATTTATCTCTGATTCTAGGGGTTCCTTGTAGATTTTTCCGGAAGCCTCTACCGCGACCCATTGTCCTAATAATGGTTTTGGGGATCGTTCCCGTGTTTTGTTGTGTGAGCAAGACCTAGTTTCTAATAATTGGTCTCGTTGTGACGTTATATGGGTTCATGGTTAATTTTGGAAGTGCTGTCGCACCTTCCAAGTCCAGACTGTCCTGGTCGCTCCCTACTTCCATAGGATTTTTCATCATGTATTTGATATAGCCTGATCTGAGTTCCATGTGTGGGTTTACTGTAAGTGGAACCCTATTTAAGGAAAACCCTGTCTACTTATTCAAGTCACTGGTCTAAATGCTTGGACTCTCATGTATTGATTCTGTAGTAGTTCCCCGACAAGGTTTATTTAGATTGAAAATATACATTTCTAAATTATATATTTTTGATATTTTTATGACCTGAAATTGAGGTTAATTTTGCTCTTTGACCCTTCGCTTAGGATTTGGGTTTCGTGACCTTGCGCGGTACTCGCGGTCAACCCTTTGCGCGTGGTGGCTTTCAGCGCGCTCGGGTGTCTTGCCTCGTTCGGTGGATCGGTTACCGGAAAGGAGAGGGTAGAGTATGTTTGACCATGACTTACCTAGGTTTCTGTTTGTTGAACGTATAGTGAGTAGGCAATCTCAAATTCCTAAGCAGGTTTTGAATTTGAAATTATTTTCGACGAAATTTACTTTCATGTCTGGAACAGCAACTTTATTTTCCTTGCTCTTCAGTATCTGTTCCTTTATATTCTTCAGGGCTTGGAACATCGATTTGTCATTGATTTATCCCTTTGAAGCTGGATCACAAAGGATTGGCAAGTATATCAACCTCGTGGTCTGTTTGAAGTTGCCTTCTCCATCAGGAAAGCCAAGAGAGTGCAGCATTTTTGCGACCTCGCCTTCCTGCTTCTTTTGTCGTAAAAGTCCTTCCTTTCCACCGAATACTTCGATGGCTCTGTTTATGTGTTTGTCCCTTGGAGAGATACTGGCATCACAGGGGAGAATGATAGTACAAGTGTCCGGTGCTTCCCCGATGTAGCCCTGCTTATCTTCTGTCTTTCCAAACAAATCGTCCTTCCAATCGTCTTCCGTTGTTTCCCCAAAACTCTTAAAGGTTTCTTCCTTCTTGGGATGGAATCTTCTTGCCAGGATTCTGCGGGTTCTCGTACACTATTCACATTGTACTTCATCGTCTCCTACGTGCGCCTCAGTCAGTCTCATCTGGTTTGCTTTCAAATCCCCAACGTCTCTGCGAAGAGCGTCGTTTTCATCACGTAAAGAATCTTCTGCTGTGCTATGTCATAAAACGGTGAAATCGTTCTCCAAGAATTTTTGGAACCCTTCGGATCGAAGTATATCAGTCTGAAGAGCAAGAGCACTGCTTATTTCCTGTATCTCGGCCTTAGGCCTATACAAGATGAGTACCAACTTTGTCAGCTTTTTCGATTGAGAGCATATCTCTCCAATCGCAGACATGTAGGCGCTGGCGTTTGTCTGGCTTTCCAGTAGCTCTCTCTCCCAGGCGTACTATCTTTCCTTTTTCTTTTAGGTGCACTGGCCTCCGACAGGTCGTCAATTATTTGACAGCTGTCTTCTGTGCCAGATTCCGGTAAGGAATGAGTTCTGTTTATAGGTGGAGTCCTTGCAATAGAACTCCTTCTTTCAAACGGATTGTTTTTTGTATCAGTCGTGTCCATATGAAATGGTGCGGGGGGTTAGGGTTGACCTAAAAGTTTCACCAGCACAGCGTGCGTGGAGGGGCGGGTCGAACTAACTGAGGGGTATACCCTCAGAACGAATTCGACCCCAGGTCCCTGGGGCCGAGCCTTCGTTTAACAATTGCCGGAAAATAAAATAGATTTTTTTATAGAGGTATGGGCATTTACGCACGGAGTATGAGACTCAACCTTAAAAACGGCAATACCCGCTAAACTCGGATCTTCTCGTCCATCACACTTCGCATCGGGAACCGCGTTCTGGCGTAAATTTCTTACATGTCTTGTTTTTGAAGTCCTGTTTGTCTTCTTTCCACCTTATGCATACGAATAATGTATGGTGTGCGTCATCGGTTTCGTCACAATATTTTCATTTTTCGGTTACCCATCTGTTCCTTTTATGGAGGTATGCCATAAAGTATCCATGGCCTGAGATTTCCTGCGACACGCAGTAATTCGTTTCACCGTGCTTTCGCTCGAGCTATGCTCTGATGTTCGGAATTAGTCTCCAGGTCCAGCGCCCATGCTTTCCATCCGTCCACTTTTCCTGCCAACTTTGGATCAAATTTTGTCTGCATTTTATTGTCTCCAGACCGTCGTACCTCTCCTTTCTTTTCTTGGTATCTGCTGCAAACCCTTACTCACATGACGTTTTGAATGCGATAGAACTTATTCAGCATATATGTCTTCCTCAGTGCTTCACACCAAATAGGAGTAGCATGAAGCAGTTGTGAGTGCACCACGCTGATTAGCAGTCTCCTTTTAGGCGCTCTTGGACTCCTCATACTGGGCATAAGACTTTCTAAGGCCGACATTGTTTTTTTCGCCTTTGCGGTCGTTTGATTAATGTGATCCCTAAAGTTGCACTTAGTGCCCAGCCACCCTCCTAATCGCTTCAGGGATTTTGGGGGGAAAATCTCAACGCCTTGGACTTTGAAGCTGATAGGACGTATGTTTGTTTCGGTTGTCAGGAGTATTGCCTCCGTTTTGTCAGGCGCTTTCTGAAGTTTTATTTCCAGCAAACCATTTCAATGCTCAAAGTATTGCTATATCCGCATTAAGTATAAGCAGTGTTCATGAGATGCTGTTACCAGCATACCGATCTCGTGAGCGAAGCCAACTAGTTTTACTCCTTCTGAAAATTCCACAATAAGGAGATCATCATATTAAGTGTTCCAGAGAGTTAGACCCAGAACCGAGTCTTGCGGGACACCACTGTTCACGTCATTCGTCCTCACCTTGCCTTCAGCTTCGAATATCAGAAGACTATCCTAAAGATATGATACTATCAAACCAATGACTTTCTCGTCTATTCCTCTCCTTTACAGGCTGTCAAGGATAACTTGCCACGCGGCATTGTTGAAGGCGTTTCTTCCATCCAGTAATATAAGGGCCCACAGTCTTTGGCTTCGTTTCGAGTAGGGACCTGTTTTTCTGCCATTCTTACTATCTCGCTGATAGCGTCTACTGCTTGACGGCCTTGGCTGCGTTCGAGAATTTACTGGCAGCATTTGTACTGCTAGTAGTATTTTTGTGCGTTCGGAAACCGATGACAGTGCCACTGCTGCCTTTGAACTATTCAAACTTTCAGACTGTCCAGCGATTCCCAGGAAAATAATTCAAGGACTTTTCCACGTACAGAAATAGGTTTCTTCCAGGAAACTGTTTTGCATATCAAATAATTGGATAACTGTTTTCCTGCAATGAGAAGAAATCAATGATTAAATTTTTTTGAATTGACATCATATTTTTAATAGAAACATAAGCATAAATAAATTCTTGAATTTCCTCGAAAACGTAAGTGTTATGTATATGAAACATATTTCTGTGTTTGATGGGGTAAAAAGTGGAAAGCTATGATATTATATAAAATATTCAAGTTTTTTTTTTTGCAATCTACTGTAGTCCATTAAGATCATTTAACACATTATATGATTACTTTACCACGAAATTCGAATCTTTTCCGATGAACGCTTTTCCAGTTTTGAACAATATACATTTTTATGGTAGTTCAAGATACGAGAACACGAAATTTGCAACTCCCACTGTTTATTCCTTCTTTTATCTCGAGATGAAGTATACTTATAAGTATAATCAACTAGAATTGAATAAATAATATCTCAACTTTTAGGAATTTCTGAAAACTTTTCAGTAGCTTCCGGCTTTCTTTTCAGTAGCATAATCGAGTTACAAATAACCTGACATTAGCTTAATTTGATATCTCTTATCATCTAAATGAATTTATTGTCGCGCATGCTGAATAATTTGAGCAATGGAAGGGAAAGAAAAATGAACCTAATGCAGTGACATAACGTAAAGAACTAATTCGCAAATGATTCTGGCTGAGTTAATATTGGCCATAAGAACGTTGAAAAGCCTGCTGTGAAACGTCCAGAGGAGGTAAGAGTGAAATAGAAATTAAGTTTAAGTAGCAACTCAAATTATTCAGCATGCACGACCATAAATTCATTTTGAAAGTGAGAGATATCAAATAAACCTAATATCAGATTATCGTTCATGACAGCAGTCTGTCAAGGGAACGAATTTATTCTCAAACTGAAAGCATTCATAGATTAGACTAACGTCGTATGCGATCTGAACTTCAACTCATGAAAAGATTAAAAAGGAAGTCGGTTAAAGAATAAGAGAATATGCAACGTTTTTACAGCCAATGCTTCAATTATTCTGTTCAATTATTCTTACCGACACATGTTTCTTATCACAAATGTAACATTTCTTTACATTATACGCATACAGTGAACGCTTCTTTGATCTTCGAATAGACATCAATCTCAAACGCATGTATTGCACTTGCGATAAGCTGTTGAAAATACAAGTGATTTTCAATCTCATATGCGGAGATCAACTTTTCATGAGCAATTATATTCAGTCATTTTGGCTTCGTTTGTATAGCCTCTAGTCTCTTGGTTAAGGATTGCCCGAGAGCGAGCATCGCCTCATCCAGTGCCACTTTGGTATTTTCGGTAATTGATTCATTAAGTTAAAATGGTATCGCCTCTAAATATTTTCATCTTTGAATTCTTTTTCAACCCTCTGAATGGTGACTATGAGTGTACGTATACGTATTTGCGACCCTCTTGTCTTTCGAAAGATTTTCCTTCGATAATTCAGCCTCGTCAATACTGCGTTTCGAAGAATCTGCGAATGCAGAATCAGCATTGCAGGTGGATAAGTCATGGGCCTACGTCCAAAGATGTTTTGAATATCCTAGGGAGAGAGGGGGTAATTTTTGTAGCTATATTTAAACAATCGGCTTACATATGTTTGTGTGAGAAGTTGTTTATGTTTGATTGAAGTTCACAATTTTTGTATCAGTTTAACCACACAAGGGTAATGTTACCACGTGAACCCATTTTCATTTCAATTTTTCCCATCAATAATCTATTGATTTTCAACCACTTTTTTCTACAGTGCTCTACACTTTCTACTGATGAATATCAACCAGAAAGGAAATGCAAGACGAATAAAGATTAGAAAATGGATCGCAAATAAAATTGAAGAAGATTCATATTGCTCGATCTAATTAGGAAGACGTAATTTCTATAATGATTATTACTCCTATCTTAAAATTGAACGATTCCATCAATCGATAGAAGTTCATTGTTTTTAGTCGAAAATTTATTAATTTGTTAAAGTTTCGTTCTAGAAGACTTCAATGAGAATCATGCATTCCTAATGAGATGAAAAGAGCAAATGTGACCAAAGTTTCTAAGTCATTCGGTGACAGATTTAGTAGGAGGAAAATGACATGATTTGTTATATCTGCAAAGAATATTCAGTAAGTGAAAAATAATCAAATTAATTAGATAAATTTTCTGAAAATAATTCTAATCCAGGTAATCAAAACCTGGTGGAAGTCTGGACTGAAAATAACCAATTTCGATACTGTAATACTTACATTGCCCCTTTAACTTTGTCACTCAAATAAAAAGAACGGCATGTTGTTTTGTTAACAAACAGACCATATGAATCATTTATGAAATATAATGTTAGTCGAAGCTTATCTTACAAAAACAATATTAAAGGATACGTTGAAACTGTAGAAACATAGTTTTCAATATTACATAGTTACTACTTATACATTTCAATTGAAAATGGCATACTAATACTGTTAGAGTGATAACATATATTAGGGTATTGCAATATGAGTCAATAGAACGTTCATAAATCGCAGACATTTGAAATCTTATTTAGATGTGAAGAAAAATCCCCAGACGATCGAGCGCTACTAAGATCGCATGTGATCCTAACCTCAAAAGAATTTTTCAGAATTTTTGCTTCCATCGAACTCCTGTCTACAAGAAACGCAATATCAAGCTAATCATGTTCCGCTCCAAAGGAAAGGCACTCCAGGAGGTTTATAAACAACTTATAATGCTTACAAATAGAAAATTAAACAATCGAAAACTTAACAATAATAAACTGTGGATACCAACCGGATTGTACACGGAGAACTTTTGCTGGGTTCAAATATGAGGTGTAATTCTTTTGTAACTCTGTATCGTACGGTTATTACTTATTTTGCATTATTTAAATGGAAACTTGATAAAATTATCATTAAGTTATTTCTACCTATTTAATTTCATGTGTGAGCTTTTTACGAAATATTGCGATAATTCCCGAAAATTGACTATTTTTTTCTTCTGTAATTTAGCCAAACTCATGGTTACCATCTTGCTCTCAGTGATATTACACATGCTTTTTATTCCAGTAATTCCAGTAAAAATTACGTCACGGAAAATGGCGTGGATTCACCATTATTTATAACGTTTTTTGGTTGATAGACAATGGAAACGAACCTTATAATAATTTCGTCTACGATGGCACCCCTGTACCAGTGCTCGTCGTTCTCCCTCAGTCTGCTAGCAGTAATTTTCGTGACGTCACGCCAGTACTTCCAGTACTTCCAGTCAATTCTCGAACATGACCCATCTCTGAAGCCATACTGGTTTCTTGAACGGCCTCTGGTGCTATCTATCTTTTTTTCAACCTGCCAAGTAACAGATGTTCTTGGAGCTTTCCTTCGGCATCAAGCAGACATATAGGCCTGAAGGAGCTGGGGTTCTCGATTGGCTTTTTTTCCCTTCCTTGAAAGAGCGAGTCTTGATTTTTTCCAAATTTTCGGAAATCCTCTTGTTGCTGCAAGTTAGTTGTATACACTCCGTACATATTTTGGGCGGAATCTCGCGATCTGCTTTATGACTTCTGGTGGAACACTTCCTGGACCTGGTCCTTTATTGCACTTTATTCTCATACTTGCCGATTTAAGCTCATCTTTTGTGAACATTTTGAAGTCCATGGGCCTTGCTTGCTCGAACTGAACCAGTTCGTGTCTTGGAAATAGGTGCGTTACTACTTCCTCGGTGAATTTCATGCTCATATGAGGTTTAGGTGGACACCCTTGAAGTCTTTTTTTACCTATTTGGTATCCTTTGCCCCAAATATCCTCATCGAATTCGTCACAAATTGTAGACCAACCATTTTTCTTGGCTACCTTCATGGTTCTGTGTACTTTCTCCTTACGTGGATGCATTTTTCACGTATTCTCGAAATTTCTCAATTCCACCATTGCATTGAATCTCCCCATTTGACTAATTTTGTCTTTAGCATGCAAGCGTCACAGACCTTACTCATCGTTCTTGAAAATCCGTCAGCCGATGTTGTATTGGCATCTTCCACTATCTTTTCAAGGGCTTGCTGTTCTTTTTCTGTGTTAATCTTGTTGGGATTCCAAACTCTTTTCATTTCCGTTCTACTCTGTAGAACGCGAGATGCGTCTCCTATCATGAAGTAGATATGCTTATGATCACTTAGATACTCGTTTTTGGATACTCCCCAATGCGCAATCTTCCTTCCAATTGTTGTCATTGCAAACCTCGCGTCTAGAATCGAACTAAAGTTGAACCTTTCCAGAGTTGGTTCCTTTCTGACATTGTTTATCATAAGGTTTTGCTGAGGTATCCATTCAGTAACGGTTTCTCCTCATTTATCGGTAAAGCTTATGCCCCATTGTAGGGAGTTGGCGTTAAAGTGTCCTACATCTATTACTTGCCCTTGCCTGGCTCTAATTTCATTGCTGATTTGGTCTAAGTACTCCGACAGCTTCTTGATGTTCTGGTTTGGTGAGGCGTAGCAGCTATATAAGGAGAAAGATGATAAATTCACCCAGCAGGAACTTTCATCACATCCATGCACAGTTATAGAAATACTAGTATCTAATATCTTGATAGCAGTATCTGCTTTTTGATCGTAGATCCAATCCTCGCTACTTTCTTGCGCTTTTATATTGGGTTCATACAAAGCCAGCACTTCAGCACCTATTTTTTCGGCAGTAGCGAGGGTCATGTCCACAGCAGGGCAACTCTGATTTGTGTTAATTTGTGGAATTTTCATTTTTACTGTCAACTGTTCCTATTGGTCTGATGGCCTCCTTTTTCGCATTTTAGACAGAAGGGTTTATTCTGTCAGTTTGCTACCCTATGCCGTTCCTTTGCACATTTCATACAGAGTTTATCTCTTTTGGTCCGTTGCAGTCTGCCCTTGCATGTCTCTGTCCCAAGCATTCATAGCAACAGGTATCCCTCATTCTTCCAGAAATTTTGTACGAGGTCCAGCCGATTGTTATATTTTCGCTTTTCAAAATCCAGTCAGCGTCTCATTAGCGCATGACTAGCGTCGCATTTTGTTGACAGCCAAAGGCCGTCGAACTGCTTGTACTGCGAAGTCCAATACCTTTCCGTCAATCGACTTTGATACAGCTTCCTGGATTTTCGGAGTGGTCGCCACGTCGTCCATTCCTCTGATGTGAGGAACCTTTTCCCTCCTTAGAAGCAATGTTGAGCCTGCTTGAACTTTCTTGGAGATTTTCTCCTCCAGGTTTTCTGCCATGTTTTCACCGTGGGGAACCAATAGTAGAAGGTCTCCATTTTTTGTTTTCATCATGATGCCTTTGACATCTACTCCAATATCGGTAGGGTCGACGGTTTGTTTCACCGCTTTCAGTATGTCAGCATAGTTCTTGCCCGTTTTTTGCACAAGGAGGGCATCTTGTCTTTGGCTTCTTGTTCATGCAGGTTTTTCCGAGTTCGTATCGTTTTCATTCTTGTTTTCGGACTGTTTTCTGCGATTCTCTTATTTATTTCTTCCTGTTTTCTCATTGACAGTGTGATTTTGCAGTTTCTGCATCATCACAAGGATCCGAGAGAAATATAATAATTTTGAAAATAGTAAGAAACGACCAACACCTCGGGTAAATTCGGCACTCCATGGCGTCATTTGTAAAATTTAGCGATTTGAGATGATTTGATTTTGTTTATTTTTTTTATCATGTAAATAAATATCTCTTGGGCTTCGCGGTCTTGAGTGAGCAGACTCAACGACTCCTTCAGCTCGTGGCATCGTCGACTAGGATTTGCTGTCACCTCCTTTAAGCGAGGCTTCTACGGTCCAGAGACCTCCACTTTACTCCCTTTTAGCTGATCCTGGTTTCTATATCTTTCGTTAAGCTTTGAGGGCACCTACATATCCAAGGCACGTTCCTGGCGAGAGTGGACCATGGGCGAAATACCCAAATTCTACAAGATGAAGGTAATGCCGCCCTGAAGAAATACCTATTTTATGGGCGAATTGGCCAAAAAAATCTGTCAACAGATAGGCAATTCGGTCCCAATTATCTTATCGCTTTTGTTTAATTTTCTCTTATCGATACTGTTAAGGGTTATTCTGGTAATTAATTAAAGAATACACCCAGGGCAAAATGACCACAAAGTTCGGCAGTGGACAGGCATTTCCGCCAAATTTGTCTCGAGAAAACATGACTATTAATAACTCGTGTGTTTCTCAATATCGTTTGAGGGTCGGTGGAAACCCCCTGCAGTCGCAGTACGGTCCCGTCCAGCAATCGTCGGCCAGGATTTATCCCTCCTCTTCGGCCTCTAGTCCCGTGGTATGGGTTCGACAACGCACAAGTATCCGTGCCTTAGGAGAACGGTCAACCTGCGGGAAGGAAGGAAGGAAGTGGGGAGAAGAGACGACAGCAAGGCAGACCAGCGACCTGCGGGACTATCAGCTTCTCTCTCGGGACCGCGGGGACCCCCATTTAAACTTCAGCCTGTTCGTTTCTCTCTCTCTGCGTCTAGTTTTAAGTAATATTCCCTCTATCGGTGATCGACACGCCGAGCCTAATTTTCGGACATTGTTGTATGTACTCTCGAGGTGTCGACAACGTGGACTCAGGAACTTTATAAAATTTTGAAGGTAGGACCTTATCTTGATTTCTGTGGTATAGCCAGGCGTTTTCTATAGTTGCTTCCTGTTTCATTTTTTTCTTTTAAATTTCGCTTACTCCTGGGCTGCACCACTATAATTAGTGCCATATATCGCAATTATGGTGCGCCGATCAGATTAGATCCCGACACCAGTGCTAGTGCTATCATGTGTACCTTGTAGGATTATGGTGTAAAACGGCGGCCTGTCTTAAGTGGCCTCCTCTAATGTAGACCCACCCCTTTTGTCGCCCCTTTCGATCAGTTTCACCCAGTTTTTCCGAAGCAGCCCCCCCTATCTTTTTTTGGCTCTCGAGTAGTTTTAGTAAACTTTTCTATTTAAAAATATTCGCCTACTGGACCTAACTTAGCCCAGGTTCAGCTTGTTCCAACACCCTTTTTTTGCCATTTCGTTATCTTGTTGACAGATCGCCCGTTCAGTCTTTGAAACCCTAACTTTCCGATTTATTTACCTTTGTCGCCTTATTTATTACCCTCAGATTATTTCCGCTTATCGACTCTAATTGTAATCTCTTTGTTGTGAGACCCTGCTTACTAACTTGTTTACGTTCTTCGCCTCGTATAACCTTCCCTAGCTTCATTTTCTTTCTCACGCCGGTACTTTCTGTTATCTTGAGACCCAATGTTATCGCTTGTAAA
>WSXT02078736.1:0-12075 GCA_011762715.2 Neuroterus valhalla
TAATAATGATTCAGCAAAATTAACGGTAGATGAGCTTTCGAACAATTTGATGTCATCTAATAAGGAGACAGAAAAAAATTTAAATCTGATTATAACTCCGAGTAAAAAGCAAGGTTTTTGGAAACCATAGTTCGACAACGAATGTAAAAAAAGGAGAGAAGATGTCAAATGTTCACTTAAAGAAATTGTTGCTTTCAAAGAGAGGCGCTTTTGAGAAAGCTGTTCTGGACTCCTTAGCTATGGCAAAAGACCCCAAACAATTTTGGAAAATAATAAATCGTTACAGATGCAGGTCCGCAAATAAGGAATGTATAGACTCAGATAGGTGGGGAAAACATTTTAGATCTATCTATCCTCTACGGGACCCTGATATCTACTCTCTAGCAATTAATTCTGATAGAAATCCCTATCTCGATTCTCAAATTACTCTTGAGGAAACTCTTCCAAGCTTACAAAAAATGTAGATACGGTAAGGCTTCTGGTCCAGATGGAATTGTATATGAATTCTTCAAGAATCTGCCTGGTAATCTTGTTTTATATATGAATTCTGTATTCTATAAGATTCTTGAGGAAGAGAAGGTCCCTAAATCGTGGTCACAAACCCATGTTAAGATGCCATACAGGGTGTCTAAGAAGTCCCGGGACGGTAAAATATTTTTGAAAAAAGTGAAGGTCATTCCTGAAGTAAATTTCAACGAGGAATTCAATGGTGACCTTCATTTGGACTTTAAAGTTGACCTTCATGGCTTTTTGAAGGTCAACTTTGTTTTTCCAAATGGAAACCCCCTTTTTTACATCTGCAATCGATAGAGCGGAAAATTCTACGTTCAGGTACGTACGCAAGTCAATTGTAACGTTCAAAGTGAGTTAGAGGTTATTTGGAATTAAGAAAGTTTTCCAAGAGATCAGTGCAATTGAATTGAATTTGAATTTCATGAAGCTCACAGGGCTAAAAAGCACCTTTGAGAGCTGACAAGATAATACACATCTTATAAAAATAATACCAATATTTGCGTATACATCAATCATAGAGACAAGTGTACATTAAAAAACTCGTAGTATCTCGTCGTATTCCTGAAGTAAATATCAACGAGAAGTTCATTGGTGAGCTCTGTATTGATCTTGGTGATGATCTACCAGGTTTTTTCGAGGTTTTTTCCAAGCTGTTACCGATTACGTTTATCATTACCTAAAAACAACGACGTGGACGTAGTAAAATCTCTTAGGGGTGCTTGATTAGCGTGAGTCTCCTTGCCTCTCACGGTCCGGGGTGCTCTAACTGACCTTGAACGTTACAATTGACCTATGACTTGGGTACGTATCTCAACGTAGGATTTTCCGCTCTATCGATCGCAGATGAAAAAAAGGGGTTTCCATTTAAAAAAAAAAGTTGACCTTCAAAAAGCCATGAAGATCAACTTCAAGGTGAAAATGAAGGTCACCATTGAATTTCTCGTTGAAATTTACTTCAGGAATGACCCTTACTTTTTTAAAGAATATTTTAGCTGAGGAAATATCTAACCGTCCCGGGACTTTTCAGACACTCTGTATAAGAAAGGGGAAATATCTGATCCTTCAAATTATGGACCCATCGCATTAATTAACTGCATCACAAAAATATTCACGCAAATACTTTCCAAAAGACTTATTGATTGGGCTGAAGATATGGAACTTCTTCCAGAATCGCAGGCAGGTTTGAGAAGAAAGAGAGGCTGTATGGACCATATTTTTACCTTGAACTCGATAATTCAGAATAAGTTGCTCCTTCCAAAGGAAAAATATTTTTACTTTTTGTAGACTTCAAAGGAGCCTTTCCCTTTCTAAACCACAAACTTTTATGGGATAAAATACTATCCAATGGATGCGGTTCAAAGTTTATTAGACTAATAATAGACTTTTATTCCAAGGCTAATGTTCCAGTAAAATGTAAATCAGGCATGTCCAAAGCAGTAGATACCACGAAGGGAGTTTTGCTGGGAGGGGGGGGGGGGCTTAAGTCCAACTTTTTCTTCAGTGTTTATTGCCGATCTTGAAGAATTCCCTGAATCCCAGGGGATTAGAGGTGTATCAATAGATCATTTAACCAAAATTTTACTCCTTGCTTACGCTGATGACTTGGCCCTCCTTTCTGACTCCCTCATAGAAATGCAGAGAATTCTCAAATGCTTATTTTCATATTGTCAGCTAAATAACTTAGAAGTAAATATAGATAAAACTAAGATTATAATCTTCAAGAAAGGAGGGCATGGGCATAACAAGAGTTACCCACCATTTATGTACGGAAAATCTAAAATGAATATAGTCGCAAACTATGATTATCTGGATACACCCTTCAATCAATCGGCCTCCTTTTTAAACGCCAAAACGCGGCTGTTATTAAATCTAGTTTATCTGTGAATTCTACGATGGCTTGGATATGCAAAATGAAACTTGATTCTTGGAACCCAATTGAACGACTTTCCCAAAGTATGGTTTCAAATGTTCTGCTGTATGGTGCGCATGTATGGAGCCTCAGATATCTTGATGAAATTCAAACAACTTTTTATAAAAAAATACTAAATATTACAAAAAAACACAGCGGGATACGCTACTAGGCTTGATACAGGTACGTCACAACTATCTGTACGTGTTTTTGGATTAATTCTAAACTGGTTAGAGCAAATTCTAAAAATGCCTGACGATCGTTATCCTAAAAAATGTTACCTAAGGTTGAGACATTCAGAAAAACTACAACCCTGTCGTGAAAGGTTGAATTGGGCTACTCAGGTCAAACATATTTTTGAGGAGATTGGAGGGGGAGATGAATGGGGATGTCTGTCTCTTTCTAGTTTGGAAAAAAATAAAAAATCCTAGATTAGACCTTATGATGACAAACTTCACAAAATCAATTTGCAGAGCATCCATTCATCTTCTTCATTCCAACTTACTCACATCTAACATTAGGAGATGGTCCACAGCCCTATATAACCCTGAGATTACCTCTCAAATTGATAAGAATAAAAGCGCAATTAAGGTTGTTGAACAGGTTTCAACCTAGAATCATAATGAAAACTGAAATTTATAGGCTGATTGTGTTCTCACTTATGTGTGTACATAAGTGAGAAAGCAAATCTTATTGAAATAAGAAATGCATGGCTTGATATTTTAAATAAGCCGCAAATTAATCCAATTAAAGGAGTAATTTTTGTCCTCAGCCAGATCTTAGTAAAAGGTTAATTCTGATTGTAAATTGATTGATTGGGAATTTCTTATCAATTTGCAGTTATAAGAGCTGAACTTCTTTGTATGAATAAGTTGATTCTTGAACAAATTAAGACTACCTATTTAATTTATTTAGTAAAAATAATTGTTTAAATAAGTTCTAAACGTTTATAGATATCTTCTTCTAGATTCTTCTACATAGTGGCGGGTTTTTCCCGGAATTTCCAACTTTTCAGCACTTTCAAATTAGATCAAAGTAATGGTTAATTCATGTTAAAAATAATTGTTCAACACAAAATATGAATTTTCAAGAAAGTAGTTCAACTTTCAACCGAAGAGTTGAATTTTCGACCTAAAAATGTTAATTTTTGATCAAAAATATGATGGTTGATAGTTCAAAAAAAAGTTATACTTTAAATAAAGAACAATCTAATTGAACCAACCAAAAATTAATTCAACCTAATTCAATCTAATTGTATTTCATTCAAATTCCATTCAGTGCAAAGTTAAACATATCAGAAGAAACCAGAACTTTCTAGCACTTATCAAAGAGAAAATAGATATAAACAATAATAAGTTATTTGAATAAGCATGTCTGTTAACTCGCATTAATTATTACTTTACTAAGTGAAAAGTGGACGAAAAACTTCAGAGTTTAGAGAAATCCGCAACTTTTTAGCACTCATCTAAGAGAGAACAGCCATAAATAATAATAATTTGTTTAAACAATTAGTTCTGTTCCATTTAAATAAACATTACCTCACCTCAAGTGAAAAGTGGGCAAAAAGTTTATTAACATAATAATAAATTGTTTAAACAATTATTTTTTATAATAATTAATTTTTACTTCAATCTAATTGGAATGTGATAAAAAGTTGAAAATTTTAGAAAGAAACACAACTATGTAGTAATAATTTCGGAGAAGATAGCTATAAACATATACAGTTTGTATAAACAATTCTCTTTGCTAAGTTAAATAAAATAATTATTTACTATAATAAGTGGCCAAGAAGTTGAAAATTTCAGAAAAAACCGCAACTTTGTAGCATTATTCTAAAGGAATATTGTTTTAATTAATTGAAAATTGTTTAAACAAGTATTTCTAGTAACTGTAATTGATTATTACCTCGCTACAACTGAAACGTTGAAAAATTCAGAAAAAACCTTGACTTTCTAACCCTTTTCTAACAGAAAGTTGCTGAAAACCTTAATAAGTTGTTTAAACAATTTAAATAAAAATCAAATTACCAGAACCAAGTAGTATTTCTTGTATTTGAAACAATCTGCGTGAAAGAAAAACGCAAAAAAAAACATAATAAGCGAGAAAAAACCCATTTTTTCACTTATGGGGGTTTTTCGGGAATCTATAAAACAGACTTATGGGGGTGATATTTAAAAAGTGATATTTTGTTCGCATCCTGTGACTATTTGTGGAGAAAAATGGTGAACTTCGAACTCGATTCACCTAATATTGAGAAATCTGAATAAAATCTACAAAAACCTGTTTTTTCTTATGAAGAATACGTGTTAAATTTCATGGGGCTTGCGCCACCTCTAAATATTTGTTTTTTCAAAGAAAAAAATTTATTTAATTTTTTGTGGATTTGAATTGATTTCCGTGCGTTTTGCAAATAAATCGCAAAAAAAAATGTCCAAGCTTTTTGTGGACCACCTCACTGTGTACATATAGAGTGAAAGAGGGAAATTTTGACACACGATGCTTATTCCTTTTTTTACGACATGATTTGATTATTACTTTTAACTCTATTTTCGAAATTTGTGAAGTAATGATACAAGCGGTGCAAAAAGAGGTCAACAAGTTTTCTTCAGGAAGGATTTCATAATTCAGGTGTAGGGTCAGAGGTCAGATGTGGGAAATCATGAGTAAACGGTCAGAGGTAATAAGTGAATGGTGACGTTTCAAGGGTCATGGGGTCGTAGGACGAAGCTTATGCCTTATGGGTCGGAGGTTATTGGTAAATACTCAAATATTAAGGATCGCACGCTGAAGGTCATAAGTCAAATGTTGAGGAGTCAAGGCCAAATGTCTTTATAAAATAAATTTCCCGAATCGCCCCATGCTTCGAAACATTTCCTGGAGAATTTGCTTTCGATTTAAAGAATGTTATTTCTTATGTCCTAGATACTTTGGAATCCTCATAATCGATGACAACGAGAAGGTCTGGTTTCCAGCAGCAGACCTCAAAGAATTCCACGGAATTGTTCCACATGAAGTGACAGTGGCGGAAACAATGCTCTTCTGCATCAGAAGTGATGGTTCTGAGGGCCTTTGTTGCCCCACAGGTGGTCCTAGTGACGATGACGAGGACCTCACCTAGAACTAAATAAAGTAAGACCTCGAACTCTCGTGCCGGAATAGTTTTACGTGAAAATGATTTGTGATTCGCGTTTAATAGTCAATGTTCTTTGCAATGTCCTATATTTCCTTGGAAATAGGAAATGAGATGAGCAAGCTCTGGAATAGGCTACATCTCATCAATTTCTTTAGCCACTTTATGAAAATAATCCATTAAAAATCTCCAATTTTCTCTTTCGTGAAGTGAAATTTTCCAAGATTGAAGAAAAACAATAAATATATTCCCATGCTGTAATGATCAGTTTGATTGGAATCGGAGTTGCAAAATGGGGAATTTCTGATTGCTTCTTATCGAAGGCAAGGTTATCGGTCAATTAACGTAAACGTAAAGTCTTCTAACTCTAACATCTAGGGCACCATTATCATTAAAATTACCTCGAGGTCTTACTGTTACAAACGAATCCTGATTTTCCACGGAGTTGCGTAGATTCCTCAACGCATAAATTCCTTGACGCAAATTACAAATATTTCCAGACGCTTCAAAAATTCGAGTCCATTGCGGGAGTCGCTCTGTTGACAGAAACCTATATTCCTCTAAAGATTATTATTCAATATGAGAATACCCGGTGTTAAAAATTGAAATCTAACGTTTCGAGGTTTCGAAGCTTTCTATTTTTAAACCGTAGACGTTTTCAAGGTGGTCCGAGTTGAAGAAAAAAAATCAAACTGACTTATAATATAATAACTAAAATTTATATAGAAGAGGAATAAAATTAACAATCTTATTCCACTTTGTTTGATACTGGTGGAATGTCAACAGGGTGGAAAAATGTAACCCTTTCTTCCATTTAGAATACAATTATTACAGAAATGTTCAATGTGAAATATAGATTATCAAGAAAAATTGTTAAGAGAAAGAAGCATTATAGAAATCATAAACTTTTAATAATCTCCGAATTTCAAAGAAAATAATAGAATTTTTTTATAGAAAGGGTTGCAAATCATGTCGTAATTGATTCTTTAACCAGATCCAGGGATGTTTTGAAATATTTAAAAGCACAATTTGTGGCCTTAAGATCAATATTATTATAAATTTTACAATAAAATATTTTTAACCCACCAAGAATGCTACATATAAATTCATACAAAATTTTAATAAATTGAAGACTCAAATTAAAAATGATCGGAAATCTGTAAACCATGGAAAAATATTTCGAATCACTGGATCTTTCATTTCGTCGGAAAATGTCGGCCCTTAGTAAACTTTCATCAAGTTGACGAGAGTGAGGATATTGCCTTATCCACTGCTCGCACTAACACAGCGATTTTACGACGTCTAAGCGATAAGTCACGAGACTCGAAAGATAAATTATAGAGTGCGAAACATATTTAAGCAGTGGGTTGGACTGGATTTTGTATACAGCTTCCTGTTACTGGTGTTTACCGAAATGAAGAAAACATGAGGGTTCGTGTCTATGCTGAATTTTGAAGCCCCTAGATTGATGTGTAATGTGAGAAATTAGCAGAGACACGAATTTCTTCAAAGAATCACGTTATTAAAATTGCACATTTTCCTGAAGAGGAGAATATATTATCTATTATGTAAATTTAGCATAGACGCGAACCCTTTGGGATGTCGGTAAATATCGGTAACAGGAATCTGTAGTTAAAATGCAGCTCATCTATTCACATATTGAAGAAAGGTACTAAGTAGGCTGCCATTCAAGCGTTCGTAATAGATATTCGTCCGTGACGCTGAAACCTATGGCATATCGTTCAATCTAATTCTAAGATAAGATATTTTATTAATGTTTGCAATATAATCGCGTGAAATTAAGTTTTCAGAAGTTGCAGTCACTGAGAAACTGTCAGTTTAGTTTCCGAGAATTGATCTTATCATTATTGGAGTTTCGTTCAATAAATCTTCATTTACTTCTTCCACTTTTATCCATTAATAAAATAATGAGTTATGTGTGTACATTAAACATACATTTATACAATCTCATTTTTGCTTCAACATTGATACATTATTTTTATAAAATTCTCTTATTCGGTAAATACCTTTCTCATATTAAAAGAAACATTTGAAATTTGAAGAACTTCTGTACAGATTTTTTACTTTCTCAGTAGATTCTATACATATCGAGTGGCCAGATAAAGAAAATGGAATAATTACGCATTAAAAATGTATTATTAGAATAGAAGTCGTCCATTGGACTCAGAGGTTCCTTCTTGTTTTTTATTTTTATGGTTGAATATTGTTATTATGTGATGATACTTACTCGCTGTTCGATCTCTTCTTGCATGTTGGATTTGTTTCTCTATGTTTATATTAATCAAACTATTATAATTTACTATTATTTGAAGAATACTAATTTTTCCCTTTTTCAGTGGAAAAATATACCGATCATATGTTAGATCATTCAAATTGAAAAATTTACAATTTTACGCCATGCAGACTGCGGGAAGATTCAATTTTTGAAAATAATAAATTTAAAAGAAATTTGGGATTCTAAGTCTCAGACTTAGATGAAATTCAGATTCACAAGCAGTTCTTTTTTTAACTAATCGTAAGTTGTGAAGATTTGAAAAAATGAATTTTGACATTCTTTAAAAAAAATTACAGTTAGAAAAAATTCAACTTTTGGCGCAGATTTAAAAATAAAAATCGTGAAATGTACAACTTTATACTGCCAAAACTAATTGCCTTCAACTATGATTAATCAACGAAATAAAAATATTGTCATTATCCAAACATGAAAACATCTCAATTGGAAGGAAATTCTTATTCCGGAGCAATCCCCATGCGAAAAGCATGCAAATTTCATTTTGTAAAGCATACATATTTGAAAGTACCCAAAAATCTAAGTTAGTTGAAAATTACTACTTGAGAAAAAGAAGTCAGTCACTGATTCTAACAGTTATTATCCAACTAGTTTGCAGTCAATTTTTATTTATTGAATTAGTTAAAAGCTTCTGGATAATGTTATTTAACTGGAAAAATATTTGATCAATTTTACTGATACTTTCTCAAATTTTTCTAGTGACAGTTGGTTGAATTTGAATAAAAATTAATTAATTTCAACCAATTCGAGGAACGGTGATTATCCTATCAATTTTAATAATCGAAGTTTGGAGAGTTAAAAATGGATTCCTAAGTTTATGTATCGATCAAATTTAGAAGCTGCATGAATTCATATATTTCTCTTTCTTTTTCAAATAGTACTTTTTGGTCGGAATGAAGAATCTTGCAGTGTTTAAAAAAAGTGTAACTTTAAAATAATCCGAAATTATATTCCTATGCAGGCAATAAACATATTCACAATATAATCACCTTGAGATAAGGAAACTAGAAAATATTCATATTT
This sequence comes from Neuroterus valhalla, assembly GCA_011762715.2. Lineage (NCBI taxonomy): Eukaryota > Metazoa > Arthropoda > Insecta > Hymenoptera > Cynipidae > Neuroterus > Neuroterus valhalla. The sequence goes on from WSXT02078736.1 coordinate 8,887, forward strand.
TAGATATACTCAAAATATTAAGTATTATTCAAGATTGAAGATCATCTAGATTCAGAATCATAATAAAAATGACTTAGTGTCCAACTACTAAACCTGAGAAGGCTTATAATAATATAATTAAAAAAGGAATAATTCCTGCATTAAAGTTATTGGTAATGAAAACATTCACCGCGGGCAGGAGGGCGCTGCGACTATGGCGGCTACGGGGCCACTTGGCAGCCATATTGGAACCACCAGATGGCGTACGATAAATTTAAATTGCCAATAGTAATAAATGAATTGATGTAAATACATTGGGTCCTCCCTTCAATATGTGTTTTCGAGCTTTGCATCAGAGATTCATAAAAAAAAGGTTATTCTTTAACTCTAAATTAATCGGAACCGATTACGAACAGTGAATGGAAATGATCAATCAGCGAGTACAGTAGCTGAATCAATAATCATGTTAAGATTAAAATATTAGCTTTAGAAATGAGATTGAAATGTGATCGACTTTATGGCTATTGGCTGATCAATGAATTTGTGCCCATATCAGCTGGCATTAGGTGTGCTTTTATTATATGAAAAATTGACTGTATATGCATCTATGATATTATTCTTATTATTGTGGACGTACAAACTACGACAATAACAATTAGAAATTCTATCCGTATTTGGAAACGAGATCGTTGACAATAATTAATTGACAATAATTAAAATTGTTAATATGTGATGAATGCAATGCATATTGATTTTATCAATAATAATCACTAAACGATAATCGACAATAATATTGTTAATTGCACTGCACTCTTCGCACACTCACACGTTCTTCAAGATTCCTACCAATGTTGCAGGAATACCTGATTCGACACAGCGCACTATGGATTGCAAACGCTCACAAAAGCAGATCATTTCTTAGTCCAGTTTAACATTCTACTTCTGTAATTATAAATTAAATTTGAAACTTTTCTTTATTATCAAATTAAAAAAAAAACAGACGCGGCGTTATGGATGAAGTTAGTTGGTTTCGTGAGAGCTTTTGATTTGGATGATTAAAATACAATGAATAATGTTTCATGTTCGACACAATTTTTATAAAGAATGATCCATTTTAGCTATTTTTGACGGGAGCAGAACTATCATTTTTACGAGATATACTAAAAACAACAATATGTATAGTAGGGTGGTCCAAATATGCATTGGAAATTTTCTTTTCGAAATTTGATGCAAAACGCCCGGAAATTTGTTTGACTCGACAAAAAATAAACGCATTTTTTTTTAATTATAATCTACAGGTGGCACAAGCCCCATGAAGTCAAGGTTTTCTCTAAATTTTTCAACTTATTTTCAATGTTTCAGTTAAAGCGAGGTAGTAATCAATGGAAGGTAACAAAAATAATTGTTTAAACAAATTATTATTATTTATGGTTATCTTCTCTTAGATTACTTCTTAAAAGTTGCAGTGTTTTCTGAAATGTTTGACATTGCTTTACCTTTTTAGTTGTGAATAAATAATAAATAAACATCAGAGAGAATCATATTTTGAATAGTAGTGTATTGTAGTGTTTGATTGATTTGAGTATATCAAATCAGAATAATTCTTTTCTTCGACCGATTATATTTAGACCGGAAGCTGATGACAGATGACGTTCTCCCATTTTACCCCGCATGCCTTTTAAAGCGTTGATAGTTTACCTTAAGATATGAAGGACAGAAAGGTTCTAAGCCGATGTACGCTTTCACGTCACAATGATAATAGTTTTTCTTTTTGTGAAGAATTTCAGAGGTTTTCCGTGATATTATATTGCATGCCTTCGTGACATAGGGTAGTACAAACAGATTGAAGCTATAATAATTGGTGGCATGCAATCCGCAGCGTCCGAAAAGGCTCAAAGGGCTAAATAGAAATGAATAAAATAGAAGGGCATTTCCGTGTTTTCGAATTGCATGCCGTTGTAAATAAATAAAGTTTTCATGCTGAGAACACTCTGCAAAAATTGGCATGCACCCCTCGCATGCCTAATGGTGAACAATGTTGGGAAAACTCTGTCAAAATTCAGTACATTTTTTCCGTGATTCCAAACTAGCTTTAATAAAGATAAATATTAATTTTATAACGAAAGAATTATCTAATGGAAATGGCATGCATTTTACATAAGACCATCGTATTATAAATAATAACAAAAGTTGCATAAAATATTATAAACATTTCCGCGTTTTCAATTTGCATGTCATGTTGTATTTTATATAAACATATGATTTTAAGGATTTAACGAGAAAGGCATGCATATTCGAAAAGAGCATCGCATTAAAAATAATAAAAATTTCACAAAATATATGAAACATAAATGAGGGTGCACTCTATACCACCTCTATTTCTTCATCACAGTGTAAATTAGGGATTTTCGATTTTTTCAAACCCAATTTTCGAATAGATTCTGAATCGGTTCGTAAAGAATCGATTCTCTCAAAAATAAAATAGCGAAGAATAGGGTGGAAAAGTCGATTTTCTTCTCCAGAGAATCGATTTTTTGAAAAATCGAATGGGAATCAAACATCCTTATTGTAAATGTTGATACGCAGTTGAAAACATGTAACCACGTAGCTTTATTTTTCATTACATTTTGTATTCATAGTAATAATTGTTCAATACCATTGTGTTGAAAAGGGGTGTAACCGTGTTTTTTGTTTATTGGTTATTTCTCGCCAAATAATGGACTTAGCGATTTCGTTCTTTCACTAAAATGTGAAGTATAATTAACTCTAAAAACAATTTTCTGGATTCATACGGTTTTCTCAAAACAAAATAATCAAAGGTATTTAGGTACTCTCTGAATCCCTTGGCTCAAAATTCTGGTCCAAGCAATGACCAGACCTGCAATTTTGGTCCAATGGACGACTTTCTGGTTTAATGGACCAGAAAGTGGTCCAAGCTTGGACCAGAAACACTACGAGAATTCTGGTCCAATTAAACCAGCTTTTTTTAATGCTGCTTGGACCAGGATTCCAGTCCAATGGACCAGAACATCGGTCCAAGGGATTTAGAGTCTATAATAAAATAAACTGAAAATAAAATAAAAAAGGATTACCTATCAGTTTAAAAAAAATCACTCTTCAGGGGAATTTTTGTTAATTGGTATATCGTATTTTGATACGGGCATTGCAGTTCCTATGGCAGTTCGTTGCATTTATATAAATCATAATCAA
>WSXT02078747.1:0-12075 GCA_011762715.2 Neuroterus valhalla
GAAAAAGAAGATTCAAGAAAGATTGGAAAAGGAGAATGTGGTTGTTTGATACCCTGGTATGGCCAGTTTTAGGATATAGAGCAGAAATATGGGGATGGAAGGGAAGGGAAGAGATGGAAAGGTTACAGGAACGATATGTGAGATGGACTCTAGAAGTGGATTAGAGGACACCTGGATATATGGTGAGAGAGGAAACCCCAAACTATAAATTAAGGATAAGAACAGGGAAGAGGGCATGGAAATTTGCAGAGAAGCTGAGGGGGGGGGGGATGGAAGGGAGTTAGCGAAAGAATGTCTGAAGGAGGTAGAAGAAAGAAGAGGGAGGGCGATTGAGTTAACGAAATGGGAAGAAGAAAGAAGGAAGTTCCTTACAGATAGGCATGTAGGAGAGGAAATTGGAGTAAACTTTGGAGAATTAAAAGAAAAAGATAAGGAAAGGCAATTCATAGAAAGGTAAGGTCAGATAATAGAATCAAAATACAATAAATGGTATAAAATAATTGAAAAGGAAGGACTACCACAGTATTTGGAAAAGGGGTGGGGAGAAAAGAGATGGACAAGAATAGCAAGATTCAGATGTATTTAGATGTATGAGAGGAATGGAAGATAGAGGAAGTTGGCAATAGAACGTGGTAAGGATTCTGGGAGAGGAAGGGCAGGAAGAGGAGTGGATGAGGGAATTGGAGGAAGCTGGATGAGCGAGTGAGATACAGTGAAAGAATGATTGTTCGAAGGAAAAGGTTGAGGGGAAGAAAAGTGAAAGGAAAAGGAAACGGAAGTAACACAGAAAAATAATTTAGATAAAATTGTACTTCAAGAATAAGTAGAATTAACTAGAATAAGATGAAGCTGCTCTCTTTCTCTCTCGCCCGTACACTAAAAACGCTAAAAACGCTCAAACGCTCGATCATTCGTCGTTCACTCGATTGCACGCTCGTAGTCTTCAAGTCAGCGTTAGGATAAGAATTTTATATGTATATATGTATATATTAGGAAGTAAGATAGGCTAAGAGAAGGAAAGAAAATTGTTGAAAATTAATGGAGATTTTCGTAGGTGAAGGAACAGAGGTTATTTAAACCCTTAGGGGACACCTCATGAATAAAGATTGAATAGTTTCAATTCCTAATAGAAACTATGAAATTCCTTCCAAAAGAAATGACAGTCAATACAAAAGAGATGAGTTTCCAACCAAGAAAAATTTTTGATCTATAAGAAGACGAATTTTGAGCAAATTGTCGAATTTTGTACTTAAATGATGAATTTCCTACACAACCAAGAGATTCTTATCGATAAAATAGATCAATTTTCAACAAAATAGTCAAATTCACAACAAAAGAGTTGAATTTTCAGCCCAAAAAGAGTATTCAGTCAAGGAGAACAAGAAAGCTCTATTAAATTCTTAAAGTTCAAAGACTAAAGACGAGTTACTTACAAAACAATTTAATTTTCAACTGAATAGGATGTGTCTTTTCGAAAATCTGACGAATTTTCGACTTAAAACAAGAAATTTATTATACCAAAAGAAAAAGGATTCTTTACACAAAAAAGTTAAATTTTCAACATACAAGTAGTGATTCTGAACAAAAAAGTGAATATTTAACCGAATTTTTAAATTCTTGACCTAAAAAGACAAATTCTCCAGAAATCAGTTAACTTCTCAACGCAAAAATGAAATTTTTGATCGAAAAACGTTCCCTTTATTCAAATAGTGGAATTTTTAACCAGAAATATCAAGTTGTAAAAAAAAATGCATGTTCAATTGGCAAGTAGACTAGGCTAAATTTCTAGTTTTCAACTTTCAGAATCACTTAACATATCGTTGGGATCGCTAAAACACGTTGATTTTGAATATAATACTTAAAAATTGTTAAACACAGAATTGGAGAATTTTATATTTAGTAATTATCTACGGCTGAAAAAGGTATCAGACATGAGTATTTGCCATCGACGGATAGGGGAGCCGTAGGTTGAGCACAGTCCCTTTCCGAGTCTCGGCAAACTCGACACTGGCATGAAACATTGGAAAGGGTCGGATGAGCCTTCAGGTAGTACATGGTACCCAGAGATCGTCTTAAGCCATAAATTTATACAAAGAAAACAGACACGAAAAACGTCGGTGATGCAGGTAATTAACCTTTTTTTATACCCCAAGAGTAAACTCTATATTTTGTAAAATCAGAAGCTTTTGAACTGTGATAAATGAAACTGGGTGTATTACCGGTTTCGGAATTTGTGGGATCGCAATTGATCCGCAGGATTTCAGAACATTGCGAAGTAAACTAAACGACTGTATACAAATTCAGCTCTCGAGTACGCGACAAAGTTTGCCGCGTTATGAAACTCTCGGGGTCGTCGGCTAATAATAATAATAATCATAATCATGATAAGCAGAGAGCGGAAAACGGTTTCCTTCCGCCAGAGACGGAAAACTTTTAGCCAACTTCGCCTTGAGTCTTGTCCCCAACGAATACATGGTGGAAGAACTACAGGAGAAAAACTGATATGTTCTTTTAAGAAATTCAACAAACTAATTCTGAAAGAAGAACTATTGAAAAACGTCAAAAACGGAACTTTAAACTGCCTATCCGTAAAGTGATTATCTCACAGTTTTTATGCAACACTGGCCGATAACTTGTCACTCTCCATATATCTATAGCCAATAATTTCCTCAGCACAAACTGTAATTAAAGTTTTGACAGCTAGGAAAATTAAAAATGCTACGAGGAAATAAAACTTTGAATTTAATTTCAAGTATAAAGTTTAGAATTGCAGGTTTCAATTATTTTAAAATTATGTCTTTAGGAGTTGATAAATCCACACTTTCGACTCTAATGTAATGGTAGTTTGAAACTGGTTCCTTAATAGATTCCAATTAGCAATTAGTAGTAGAATCAATTATCTCTGCAGTCCTGAGCCATACGTGACCTTTTGCGAGTGAAAAAATAATTTTCAAATAGACTTAGAAAATATTCTCTGCCGTCTAGATCTTTGGCTCCCAATAAATTAATCGTGATAAAATGCCATTGATTCTTTTATCGTGATGATTTAACGTACATAGATTACTTTCATTGCGCAAAAAGAGCACGTCGACTTCTGCTATAATCTTATCACAGAGTGATCAAAGTTAATATTAACTTGAGCAAGATAACGTTCCACATAGTCAATTACTAACAATGATTTCTAACGATCAGAAAAAACAAGGTGGCTAATTAAAATAAATCAACATACAAAGACATTGAAAGTTATATTGACCGGGGCCATATTATGGGACACCAGGGCGTATTTTGGTACACGTTAATTTTTTCATCCCTAGAATCTTTATATTTGAGCGTTTGAATTTGGCGCCATATCATCTTAAAACAGAAAAATAATTCATAAGTGCTTGTGATTCATGACCAACCTTGTTTAAAAAGCATTTTATTATGATAATATTTAAGATAAGTGTAGACTACTGACAAATTTCTAACTTATAATACTTTACACAAATTCAATTTGTAATAATAACAGGGTATTCTATAAATACAAGTGAAAATAATAGATAGATAATAATAAACGAATAAATGAGTTCTAGGAATAATAGAATAACAATGAATTCTCGTGAAATCGTAGTGCCTAACTTTCTTGTTTTTTTTACCAAAAAGCAATATAAAACGCGAGAAACATTGCACTGCCAATTATTATCACACAAATTTGAATCGATATTACTATAATTTTATTATTAAATTGTACAAATTATCAGTTCAAATTCAGATTTTTGGCAAAATTTAAAACGAAAAAATCGCCTTCTTATCCCAAAATAACTCCGATTGATGATAACCTCACAAAAACATCAAAAATGTTAACAAAGAGCTAATTCATCGCTTGTTCGCTCAGATTTTACAATTTTTGTGCTCGAAATTTTTTTTTGCATCAACACATGTTATAATAAAACTAATTTTCGAAAACGTCTGGTTGAAATGTCGTTAACTTACTGTTTGAATAACTAAGCAATTATCTTGAGAGTTAGCTCGAGTTGATTCCAGAACTCTCATATGCGGACATATTAACAAGAAGGTGGATTTGGCATAGAAAAATATTACGGGATTTTCACTACATTTACGGTAAGAATTTTTTCATTGAAAATAAAAAACGATGGATCAGCTTTTTTTTACACATTTTTAATGTTTTCCTGAGGAATCTCACTCGTTTTTTGATTATTATCTTATATTTATTTTTCTATTTTATGAATTCATTTTTATAATTTGTCATTTTATCATTCCATTATGCAAATGCTCTATTCCAATTATTATTAATAATAATTTTTTTCGATCATTACTTCTTTCTTCTTCAAATTTATCATTTTAATAGCACATTTCGATCATTTTGTATTGATACATATTATTGTGAATATTTATTAATGTAAATCATAGATACTTATACAAATATTGATCCATCGATACGGTTTTACTTTATTGGCAGGCAGTTCTTCATTTATCAAATTATTCATAAATACTTTCAATTTTTAATGTCATATATATATATTTTATTTAAAATAATAGATAATTTTTTCATATATTGTACATGATGTGATAAATATTTATTTTACTATTCATTTATAAATATCAATCATAGATAATTATACAAATATTGATCCATCTATGAGTGTTTACTTTATCGGCAGATATTATTTAATTTTTAAAATTATTCATGAATACTTTGAATTTTTAATGTCATTTATATTTTTGAAGCTTTGCTTCTTTTGGGAGGGTATATACTCTGAGCGAGGCCAACTAACTGCGAAAAACGAGAACACACCGTCCGCGCCACGTTCAATGCGACTGAAAATGTCTATAGCATGGCACCAACACAGCTCTCTCCCTCCCCTCCCCCCTCCCACCCTTTCTGGTGTAGTATATGCATAAGGAGTGGAGCATACATCACACATTTGATACTTGCCGTATGCTGATCGTTGCAGGTGATTAAATGTTCATAGTATGTTTGCAATTCGATTGAATAAAGTGGTGAAAGTTTTATTCAATTACTATATTACAATAAATTGTATGTTTTATGTCCATTTACTAGAGATTAATTCATGTCTATATATTACACTTGAAACTGACAAACTTTAATGATTTAACTTCTTTGAAAGATTAATTTCCAATTGCGATTGACTTTATACTTCCTGCTTCAATATTTCTTTTACTAGCGTACATGTATACACAGAGTGAGGGGATAGTTGTTTTCTTCCAATCTATGAATGAAATAAAAATCAAATTTATGCTTTTCTTTCAACGCGAAAGAGCAAAGCTTCTGTCGGCGGTCCCGCGACCGCTCTAGTTTTTTCTAAATTGAATTTTTAAAAATTTTATATTTATTGTTCATATTGTGATAAATATTTATTTGACTATTTTATGAATTCATTTCCATGATTTGTCATCACCATGCAACGATTTCTTCACCGCTTAATTAATTGTTAAAAAGTTCAGTAAACTGAGAAATAAGTAAATGAATATATGTAATTGCCAAATTTTATGGTTTGATAATGTAAATTATCATTATGTTAATTTTGTAATCGTGTAATGTAAATGGATAATTTCTGTTTCAAATCTAGAGAATGACGAATGAAAACTTTCAGAAAACTATTTCAACACATCGTAATCAAACGCCGCACAAAAAATTTCATAGACAACAGCCTTCCCGATTTTCTGAATCAAGGTACCCAATTTATGCTATCAGTAATAAGAATATTCATATCGATACGATAGAGCAAAAATAGCAACGAATTTCAAAATTTCCCGCTCGATCATAACGCCACCTCTAGGATCAGAATATAGACGTAAAAAATGGCGGATTCAAAAAGCCGAAGTTGTCAATCATAAAAAACTGACCATTTTGCGAGAAATGGAAAATCGAAAAGCCTTTTTGCATGCAACGAAAGTGTAAAATTAATAGGTCTTCAGCGCATCATTTCAAAAAAAGAGCAAGAAAAATTTTTTAAGTTTTTTTCAAATGTTTTATGTGATGAAAAAAGATAGATACACGGCCGGGAATCCTTGAATTAACTCTCATAACCCGGCCGGGTTATTTGATAATCAATGTTCTCGGAAAATTCAGATTTTAATGGAGATGAACTAAAAAACCCGTGTGTTCAGTATCATTTGAAAATTTGCGTTACTCATGGAAACGCAAGTGCCACACTAAACTTGAGTTAAAGCGACTGGCTATATAGCAAGTATATGTAAGAGCCTCTACCTACCCGATTAACTTCACTAATGAAAGCCTTAACCGATGTCTCTGGAAGCCAGGAAAGCTAAGCTTCTACATTAACGAAGCTTTTCTTTGGCTTAATGAAGTTCTCGTACTTTCATTTCGCCATCACGCGAATTGACCACCAACCAAGTACTCTGGCTTGGCACAAACGCGTGGGTACTCGATGCGTATTAACTCGAGCGGGCGTGTTTTAATTTACAGGCGCTTTAATTTGAGAGCCACGAGATGGCGAAATCTGCTTCCGAGCAGCTGAACTAAAAGGAACCTCGGAAAAGTACCTGCCAACCAGGAACTCCCAATACTTGCGGAAAAAAAAATTGCATAAAATCAGGGTGGAAAATTATATAATTAGTGTTTTGAACCAAAAATAATAATTTTGCAAGTTCTCTGTTTTCAACGAAGAAGTTTTAACGAATTTCATAATGATTTATATAACACGTAAGCATTTCAGGGTATCCAAGTCGACCAATTATGACTCTTTACGAGTAACGCTCAACCCGTAACGTATTATGGCTTAATGGTACAAAAAAAAATTTATTTTTAAAAAGGGTAATTCATGTAAACAAATTCTAATCATGCATCTAAAAAATAGACTATATTGATAAAAGCGAGCAAGTAAATATTGATTCAGAAAAATGTATAGGATATTTCTGCGGTAATTGGCCTGAATTCTTATGGGAATTAATCCTTCTGCTCTGTGGCATCACTTCCATAGTACACTGCTCCTGCGATAGCTGTTCCTTCAAGAATTAGCCTTCCCAGAATCCTGCTCCTGGAAGAGACGACCCGAGAAGTTTGGAGAGAAGCACTCGCCCCGTCCTCAATCTCGGCTGACTTCCGCCACTTTAGTATCTTGAGGGCGCACTGTGTACCTGAGCGGGGATTCGCTAATGCGACAAGGGACGAAAATCGGATAGAAATAGTTCGTACGGTCCTTCCTGTTCATGTGTCAGTTCCTACGAAAGGCGTCCTTTGGCCGTTTAAGCCAAGCCGGAAACCGGACAACTATCGCTGGAGCAGTATGATATTGAAAACTGGAAGATCAGTGAGACCGTTCTCGAAAAAATTCAAATTTCCATTCTTTCGGCGGTCAAGTTTAGTTTCGTGAAAATAAGATTCAAGTAGTGATAGATTGGTTTAGACTATATTATGGAAACGGAAGTTGTTTGAACTCTTCCAACAGAAAAAAATATTTTTAATATCACTCGAAATAATTAGACAATATTGTGCATTAAATTTCTCTAAAAGATATCAGTTGTTTTTAATTTGAAAAATATGACATCAACAAGTCAGAAGCAAGACATTTGTAGTCTTTCCCAAACAAAAAGTAAGTCTATTACTAGAATAATGTCAAAATGGTCATCTGTTTATTATAAACATTCGAACGAATTTACACTTTTCAAACGCTCAATTATTTTTTCTTCTATTCAATAAAAAAAATGTGATTTTCAACAACTAACTATTCAAATAATCGAAAATATAAAAATGAAACTTCATCAATCATTTTTTTATAACATGATAAATAACATCTTCTATGTCTTCAATGAATAATCAAGTGTTCCATTCTGTGTCACTTGAACACAAACAAAGTTCGTGTTGCGCATGCGGCAGGGCGACGACTTTCGATAATGTCACTATGCACTGCTACGTACCGCTCTCAGTGGGGAGCGAAGAATGGAAAGATAGCGAGCAAGCGAGAGACAGGACGAGTAATGGAAGAAGCGGATGAGAAAAAGAGACGGGGAAACCCGCTTTTCTCCTGACATTCCACCAGCGTTACCGTTACGCGTTACTCTGAACTTCTCCTCATCTGTGAGTTTACACCGTGCCATGAAAAGTTATTACTCTAAAAAATTTACAAAAGTTACTATCTCAGAATCGCTGCTTTGAAGTGTATCCCTAAAATACAAAAACATACCAAACATTACACATCTTACAGTCCAAAAACTCCAGAAAATGAAGCTGTGGAAACTTATTTTCTATACGAAAAATCGAATTTACACATTTTTATTTTTAATTATCCCAAAATAACTCAATTCCTATGAATCATAGTTAGGAGGCTTCAAAAAAAAATAAAGCAAACTTAATTTTAGCTTCAGAAATCTGAGAAAAATTCAAAGCTCTAGAGCTCTAATTGAACTGCAGTTATGGCCTCCTTAGTCAGACCTTCTATTAAGTAATTTATATAGACATCCAATTTCTCTTGAAATTTCTTGCTCCTGCTTTGTTCGCCAGTGAAAAAAATACTTAAGAAAATAGAAAATCAACCAAAAGCAAAAAATTCCAAAAGAACCTAACGTCTGCATATGTAACTTCCATAAAAGAAGGGCTTATTTAGGTGGCTATAATTCCAGTTATAATAGAGCTAGAGCATTGTATTTCTTTCGCTTTTTAGTATACTCTATCTTTTTTCGTTGTACCTTTCAACTGGCAGTTTACAGGAACTCAGTTACTTTGGAAAAACCTAATTTAAAAGCTTTTAGAGTCAGATTTAACATAATACAGCCCCTTTCAAGGTGACAAAATGGAGTGATTCTGACAATGATATGAAAGTTTATTTGTTATTATCACAAAACTATGTTCAGTACCCCCCCCCCCCCTCCTCCTCAAAAATATTCTTTCTAAATTCTCTCAAAAGCGGGTCCAGCGACTTTTTCATTTTAGTATCAAAATAATCAAGAGGTGTAAGACCTTTTGAGTTGAATTCCATACAAGCCAGAGATTCTTTTGGAATATCATCTCACATTGTAATAAGCAAAATTTTCATTTACCTAATTTATTTATCGAGAATAATAGTATAGGTTATATAATTCAACTGAAGAACAACTCATATTATTCTCTATAAAGTTTCAGTGGGTTTTTCTGTTCTGAATCATGTAAATCTGGTAATTTAAGTTGTTTTAAAACCATAAACTGATTATTATCATAAGCAAGAAGTCGGTAAGTAAGTTAAATCGGTTATTTTACTCAAGTCACATTTAACTATTTAGCATTTAAAGAAGAGCTTTGAAATTTCAATGCTATAATGGCATGACATGGCCCTGGATATAGAGCGATCAATGTCCAAAATAAACAGAGCCGCATGAACTATTTCCGGTAAGAATTGATCATATTAGTCTTCTGCATTTTGCATAAATGTAGATTTTTGTTATTATAAAGGATGGATCTTTTTATATAATGAAGACAAATTGATTAAGAGAGAATTTTCCTGGCTTATTTGAGAATAAATGCGAAATATGCACGCACGTGTACGAACTGCGCACTTTCTCGCGACGTAACTGCTCTTACTCCGCAGAGCTCACACACCCCGCGCTCGTTTCCTCAGACAAACTAAACTGATTCAAAAGAAGGCAGCAAATTGGCAAACTTATTTTAACAAATGAAATGAAAAAAGGTCAAAAGGCCACCGTACATTCTACATTCAAATTCGTGGTTACTGATAAATGTATTTGACTCATAATTCAGTAAATTCAGCAAATGTATCAGTGAAACCTCACTGATTTTATTCAGTGAGCCATTTTTTACTTATTTAAATTTGGAGGAAACTAATTTCTGCGACGCAAGATCGTTCAATTTGAAATTATCTAACCAAGATTTGAATTTGAATGAGAAAAGGTGTATTATGAAGGCATAGGAAGTTCGAATCTTGTCGGGTGCACCTGCACATCAAGGTAAAGAGGCTTTCGAAGTTCGTCGAATATAATAGACTCTAGTTGAGAGTGGATGACAAGAGCTTTCGCGATATTCCGAAAATCCCCACATATTTGGTTCCATTATAGGAGGAACGCTATTAGGTTAGGTAATCAAAAGATGACGGACGCTCTCCGTGAGTTATTTGGGTATGTGTCGTGCCAAAACTATATACGAGGTCGTGTGCCACCGCAAGACCGAGCCAGATTTTTAAACGCTTGGACGTTTTACAGGAAGTGAGGAGAAAAAGTTTTCGCTTTGGAAAGAGAACCCAATTTGCAGTAAGCTCCTTCCTCTTTAGAATATCTCGAAATCAATTTCAAATGCAAGCATTCACTATGATCGAGAATAGTCAAATAGGTATATACATCGAGCCATTCACAGTTTATCTGAAAAGATTCGATTTATTCCACATTTTATATGAGCTTGAGATCCAAAAGTAAATTACTGTAAACAGGAACTTCTGTATTTAAAATGCGATATTATGATTTTTCCAAGTTTTTCCATCAGGGTTTTTGTTCCGAAAATTATTTTCCATGTACAGCTTCTGCAAGTGGATAATACTAGAATGTATAAATTGGGAGAAAAAGTTCTGCTTCACATAAAATTAGCCTTTTATTAACGGTCGAAACATTATTCAAAAAAATCTGATTCTCATCACGCGCTTCGCTCGCAAGCTTAAGCGCGCCTAGGGCACGCGTCTTTCGGATCTCACGCTTCGCGCTCGGTTTTTGTACTTCCCCACAGTTATATGTATAGCTATTGAAACCTAAAAGCAAAATGACGACTACTCTACTACTCTAATTTGATGAAAGCGTGTCTCGTGCTGCGCACTCGATCAAAGTTTGCCCAAAACGGTAAAGAAGTTGTGTTGCCTAATTTTTTTACATGTTGTGTAGTTTTTGGAGGAATTCGATTTTTTTATTTTTAATTCTATTTTTTAGGATTGAAACAAAAACTATGCGTCCAATGAGAAAAATCATAACAAATTTACAAATAATTTTCGGGTAAAAAACTTTCCTCTATCAATCTTCTGTATTAACATTAGTCATTTTTTCAAAAAATGTATTATTTCCTTTTTATAGTTATTTTTCCTGATTGAAATGAAAAATACGTATCTTGTCAAAGGGGTTCATAGTACATATTGAGATATTTTCCTGGTAAAGAACTTGCGTCTATTTGATTTTTTCTAATCTTGTGTCAATTGTCTATAAGTTCAATTTTTTCATTTTTTATAAGCTTTTTTATAAATGAAGCAAAAACTACTTATCCTATCAAAAAGTTAATGTTACCAAATTGGTAAATCTTTTCTTGGTGCACAATTTTAGTTCGTTCATATTTTCCCGTACCTCACATAGTTTGAACCAAAAAGGAATCTTTCTATTTTTCATTATTTTTTGTGTGACTAAAATTTGAATTTTTGATTTTCCGAAAAAACTCTAAAAGTTGTAGAGATCATATTGGAGGGCTCAAAAAAAAATTGTTCCTTTAGACTTTTTTTCATATCTTCCCTTGTTTGGCTGAAAATTCTCATTTTCGTTTATATTTTTGAATTCTGAAAATGCCACAACTCTGGCAATTTTGTTTTCATGAAAAAAAAATCTTAGGGATAAATTGTTTCACTTTTTATCTACTACATGAAACCGTTCTTGGAATTTTTTAATCTTGGAAAAAAAAGTCCAAAAAATTTTTCAAAATGCTCCTGGTCTTCTATTTTTTATTCAAAACAGCTGGTTGACGAACTCGTCTTGTATTTTTGGTCCCTCAAAACGGATGCCAAAGCACGATCGAATATGATCATTCTTTCAAAAGTTATCAAGTTCACAGATTATTTCTCATTATTTTTTGTGCGACGAAAATTGGAATTTTCGATTTTTTGAGAAAATTCAAAAAGTTCTGCAGTCCATCTTATAGGGCTTCCAAAAAGAAACATTTTTTCTTCTATAATTTTTTTTTTATATCTTTCGTTGTTTTGCTAAAAATTCTCATTTTTGTTTATATTTTCGAATTCCGAAAATGCTATAACTCTGACAATTTTGTTCTCATCAAAAAACATCTTGGGAATAAATTGTTCGAATTATTACTCACTACAGGAAGCTGTACTTACAATTATCAAGTCTTGAAAATAATGGTCT
>WSXT02078758.1:0-12075 GCA_011762715.2 Neuroterus valhalla
TAATTCTGAAACTTCGCGTACTACATTTTGGAGGCATACATTACAATATACTTGATTTTCACGTCGATCCTATCACTTCGAATAATTTTTTCAGAGTAAAAAAGAGAAAAATCCATGCGCTGCTATAATAGCCCATGTATTTCGACTCAACTTTGAAAGCTTATATCTCGACACCCAGCAACAAGATTTTCTTTAAATTTGATGACGTGGCGTAAGGTAACATGAACTTTATGTATATAAATTTTCATCGAATTATGATCACTTAGCTTTCGCTCCAATACAACCTTAACAGAATCTTTATTCAAAAGTTTACCATGTTTCTTGAAGGAATTGGAACACAATATCCTGATTCTCTTGGAGATGTCAAGAATTTGATGAATTTAAACAAAAAAATCAAACATATGAAAGCCAGAGAAGTTTTCCCAGTCAATTGCCGAAGTCATTGTGTGATACCAAAAAACATAACCAATTCTACGAATAATGCTAAGAACTCACCGTTTTTTAGTTTCTCTACGGACAATAGTGTCAATTTCATGTTAGAATCTTTAGAACGTCGTTTACTGAATGATGAAAACAGGGATTTGAACATCCATTCAGAATTTCTCAACAACACTTTGAATAATGCGAAAATCAAGTTAAGAAACAATTTACCTCCTAGTATCTATACCAACATTTCACAAAATCATTATAATAATAACTCAATTGGTTCAGATCAAGAACAACGTTTAAATAAAAAATTCCAGAATTTAGTTCACAATAGTAGTTTTGAACAATTTAACATCAATAAACACAAAAAATTAATTTGTCGAGGATTTAAGGATCCTTGGGTTATTAATTTGAGCAATGTTACAATTCCTGATGATTAAACCAACGACGTCTTAAGATTGGGTAAAAAATTTAGTTCTTGTGTTGCCACCAGTAAACAAAATATAGTAAACGAAATATCCTTAATTCAGCACAACAATTTTTAAATCGCAATCAACTCTCACGCTTTGATACAATGCTTGCACAAAATATTCAAAAAACGCAATCTTTCATAAAATCAAAGAAAAAAACTTCTCATAACACATGGAGTCAAAGGTAATATAACTGTCGTTCTCAACAAAGATTCTAATACTAATTATTATTATCATTATTATTATTATTATCTTGTCAAAGGTAAGCTCGGGTCTTTTTGCCCGGCGTTTTATCACCAGCCACGGACTAAGTCAAGTGCCTGATGAAGTCAAGATGTTAAAAATAAAAAAATTTTAAAAACAAAGATCGAAATTTGTTGCGCAGATGTTTTCGCAGGCACAATATAAAGTTATTGGTGTGATATAAAGTTTGTCTCATGATGATGTTGTCATTACACAGCAGCGCAGAGTTTGTTGAAGGCAACTTAGGTCACCTCTAGATGCTTTTTTAGAGCTACTATTAGAGTTATAGAGCTAATATTATTATTAGAGATATAATAATAATAATTATTATTGTTATTATTTTATTCGTCCAAAACTGATCTCGGGTTGTTTAACCCGGTGTATAATCACCAGCCACGGACTAAGTCAAGTGCCTGGTGAAGTCAAGATCTTAAAAATTTTAAAATATTAAAACAAAGTTCGAAATTTGTTGCGCAGATATTTCGGCAGGCACACTATTGAGTTATTTGTGTGATATGAAGTTCGTCTAGTTATGATGTTGGCATTACACAGCAGCAGAGTTTGTTGAAGATAACTTGCGTCACCTCTTATTATTATTATTATTATTATTATTATTATTATGATGATGATGATGATGATGATGATTATTATTATTATTATTATTATCATCATTATTATATCATTAGGCCAAATCCCTTTCGGGGTAAGCTAAACTCGTTTACGTTTTATCATTGTAAACGGATTATTATTGGTTATTTTTACACTGAGTGGGTCACCAGTCCACTGCAGGAATTTTATAGAAATTCTTATAAACTGCTCAAATAAGAGCTAGTCGAATTTTGTACAAAACAATTTAGCGTCATTAAAGATTTGGCAAACAGAGATCATTCTATACTGAGATTCCCAATTTTACACAAGAATATATTGGGCGATCACACTTCTTAAAAATTTGGAAAAATAAAGCGTATTAGGGAAGCATGAGTTTGCAAGGGAACTTCCAAGGTCATCCGCGAAGAATACGAATTTTGATTAATAGAATTTCCGGGATAATATAAGTCACTCATTCTTCGTATAATCTTGTAGCTCCGCCGACTAGAGATTCTTTTATATTGAAAAGGAAACTTAAACATAAAAGGATTTTGGAAACACGCATTTTGTCAAATATTGGAAAAATAGACGAGTATGTAGAAAAACAATGAACACGTGGGGATCCTTTCGAGTCTCCTTGTCCACTGACGGATGAATAAAAAATGTGCTCTTGAAAATGGAATATAAATCAGTCCCCACTTTTATGGGGAAAGAAAACTGTTAAAAATTCCAGCGTTAATGCCCAAATACGAACGAGCTGAATTTTGTAAAAAATACTTAGCTTCATTAAAGACAAATCTGAATTTGCAAGAAATAAAATGAATAATTTACTAAATGATGTCACAACTTATTTTGGTTAATTACACTAACATTCCTAGAATTTACGGTTTACCAAAAATCTACAAACCGGATTGTCGGTGCGACTTGTTGTTTCTTTGATCAATTTCCGACTTATAAAATGGCTGAATTTTTCAACAATATCTTTAAAGAAGCTGTGTCAATCCCATAAGGTCAAATAAAAAATTCTTTTGAGTTTAAAAATGTTATTACTGGAAGAACAGTTCCTGATGATCGCATTATGGTTTCATTGAATGTATCATCTTTATTTACAAATTTTCCTTCGGATTTGGTTTAAAATAGTATTCTCGGTAGATGGATTGACATTAAAAATCTTACTGACCTACCTTTGAATGAGTTTAAAGATGGTTAAGAATTTTTAATGACGAACGTTTTTTGCGATTCAGCGATACTTTTTATAGACCAGTTCATGGGACCCCAATGGAGTTTCCTATTTCACCTACCTTAGCTGACTCAGTCATGCAGGACTTAGAAAACATAGTAATTAAGAATTTCGATTTCAATTTACACTCATATCTCAGATACGTAGATGACACCCTTATTATTTTACCCAAAGAGAATTAGAATATCTTATATCAAGGTTCAATTCATATCATCCTAGACTAAAATACACTCATGGAATAGAAACTGATTACTCTTTACCTCTCTTGAATGTGAATGTTATAAAAACAAATGATGGAACTATAATAACTGACTGGTACAGAAAAGATTCTTACTCAGGTAGATATATTAATTTTCTTTCGAGCCATCCAATTCAACACAAGATAGCCATTATATGGATTTTGTTGATTTAATGTTTAAACTATCTCATAAGACCTTTGGCAATTCTTACATTAATTTTATTGAAAATATTTTATTTTTCAATAATCATTCAAAGAAATTCGTCCAAGTTCACATTAGAAATAAATTGAAATCACTAAGAGAACCTAACATAGTACAATCAAATCTGTCTACAGTGCATAATATAGATTTTAAACAATTTGTTTCTCTACCTTTCCATGGAAGTTTATCGTTTGAAGTGAAAACAATTTTTAAATATTCTAACATCAGAACAGTTTTCAGAGTCGATCCCAAATTTGACAGATTTATTAAATTAGGCAAAGATTCGTTTGATACTTTTCAATTAACCAATGTTGTTTATAGGATTGATTGTTTGGGCTGGGAAATATGTTATGTTGGCCAAATTGGTAGACCATTGGCTACTAGGGCCAAGGAACACCACGATAACTTTGGACAGAATCCAAGGAACCATAAAGTGATCGCGAAACATCAGGTTCAATCTGGTCACCAATCTGATTGGAATCATGTTCAAGTTCTACATCATGAATCTAATGAATTCAAAAGACTAGTAGCTGAAATGTTTTTTATTAAGAGGGAAGGTCACAATTGTTTGAATATAATAATTGACTTGGCACATTATAGTCGATTATATAACATAACTTCAAATTCGTTAATATAATTTTAAATGCTTCGATTCATATTCTTCTAAAGGATCAAGGTTGGTCGTATTGTTAATTATTGAGTTGAACATTTTATTTTTATAAATGACCTTTGAGTCTAATTATTGTCAAGGCACTGGTTCATCTATCTTTGTCACCCCATCTTCTCTCTCTGTTTTCGCTTTCTCGATACCAAACACAAAAATGGAGCAGAATAGTTGGTCTGTCTCCTTTTTGAGATTAAAACTTTTTATGTATGGCTTGATTCTTTTCCACATTATAACTTAATCATGATTAAAAAAATTATTGAGGTTCTGTTTAACACACGCCTACTCAAGACTTCAAATGTAACGCAGTTTTCTTCCCTTGATTTCGACAATTCGGAAATGGGGACTTTCGCACGGAGTAACCCAGAAACCAATGGTTGATGTTTGCTGGAAAGAAATCGCGAAACACCACTGAATGCTGCGTAATCCCAGTTCATTAATGTTCACGCAGCGGCCAGGATGCCTTACGCAGCAATGATAAAAACATGACTAAGTCGTTCGTGCACGTCACCGTCCATAGTCTACGCTTCAATAGTTAGTACGTGCGTGGCACTCACCGATGTGATATTGGTGAGTGCCGCGCACGCACTAACTGTTTGTGTTTTTTTATCTTTATTACGTAAGACTTTACTGGCCACTGGGTGAACACTAATGAATCGTGCGTGGACCCTTGTAAATGGCGCATACGCAGCGTGCAGTGATGTCTGGACGCTTTTTTCACACCAAACACGACTGAGCCGTGTCAAACGCAAGAATAAATAGTGTTTGGGTTTCTCTGTGCAAAACGTCCAGTGTTTTTTATAATTAAATACAGGTCCTATCACATCAAAAGGTTCATTTTTGTTGTCTGAAGTGTGTCATCTACTATCAACAAATAAAAATTCTTCAGTAAAAAGGTAGTTAGAATCGCAGTGCCAGTGAATCTGTAATAAGAATCACAGACAAAGGACTTTTCGATCCTTCCACTCATTTGCATTATTGAAACGTGCCAAGAAGCCCCTTCCATAGGGCAAGACCATTATTGAAAAAGCGGAAATTAGAGCTTCCAAGGAACTTTCCTAAATCCTTTAAATAAATGCAAAGTTACTCGAGATTCAATCCATTATTGGATCAGGACTTCCATTGCTTAGAAAGATTGGAAATAAAAGGAGCATTCGCAGAAACATGGATGCATGAAGCCAGAATCATTTGGTATTTTAATGTTGATAGAAACGTGACTTCCTAATAATTTTTCCATTCAGAATATTTTTGGAATTCGAAAGTGTTGGAAAATATTGCTTGTTGCTCAACCACGAATCTGTTGTTGAGTACGCTGGTCTGAACCGGAATTGTCGCAATTTCATTGCACCCCTGCGATGGTTACTTTACGCGTTTGGCGTTTTCAATGGGCATTTCATGTATGTATATATTTTCCACGTACGTGACATTGTTAGAATTTGCAGTTCCCGTTATTTTTCTGTTCCGCTGGGTTGGTTGTTATCGTTTACGAAAGTAATTTGCGGTTTAGGATGTGCTAACACAGTTGGATTTGAACTGACAACGATCAGTTACATCGTCGTATGCAAATCTGGAACCTATTCTAGTAATAAACGCTTTCCTCTTTTGTTTCCAAACGATAAAAGTTATTTAAGGCTATCGGTTTTCACCCTGGAATTTCTTCTTAGAGATTATTTTGAACTGTTTGATCTGGAGTTACAGTGAATCATCTTGAAATTACGGTAGTACTCAAATGGTTCGAATGAGCAACATGTTGCGAGAATAGCTAATTTTGCTATTAAACGAAGATTGTAGCTTAACTAGACCAGGTCAGCTTCATGGAAGTTCATAGATATTTGGATGAGCTCTTTCATTTTACTGCTTTAATCTCTCCACAGGAGATGCTCTGAAAGTTTCGCTTCGCAGCACCATGTTTTGGCACTTTTCCTATTCTTGAAAATTAGTAAAAGCTTCTGGCTGAAAATGCTCTATATCTAAAAGTCTGTGTGCTTTTTTTGGTTTGGTTAGTTTGTTAAACTAATTGAGATCACAGAGAGTTTATACGGAAGATAACAAACAACTATAAACTTGCAGCAAAGATCTTGCACTAGACATAATCAGAACGTAACTTGATATAAAAATATTAATTAAAAGTTCGAAATTAAGAACGAATATTAAACTTACCTATGTTTACTAGTAATTTCAATTCAAACTTTTGAAATAGTAGATAAAATCAAGAGAAATAGAAACATTGTTATTGAATAGAGCAAATTCTGTTCTAATAAGAATTATACATATAAAATCGTAGATAATATTCTGAAGAACAAACTTAGCAAACAATTATGGAGAATGATGATTGAATCAGAATTAAAATTTTGTTCTTAACCGAAAAAGAATGATAAACAAGCAATGTTAAATAAACAAGTCACTACAGGTATCTACTTCGATGACTTTTTCGAATTTTATAGTAAATGGTTGGGAACCTTTTTCAAACATTTAAAAAAAAATTGATAAAAGTGAGTATAAAATAATTACTATTCCTCGGAAAAATACAATTGTTTTTTGGTCTCCCAAGAGAATAATATCTCGACGCCACCTAAAAAGACTCGAGTAGCTCACGCAGGACGCAGTGCGTTTTAAAAACGCGTTCCTCCTGTGTATAGACTATAGGCAGACAATTTTAATACGCTCTCATGAACATTTGCAAAAGTAAAATATATCAATTTTACCACAGGTTCTGCATAAATACTTCATTCGGTGTTTTATTTCAATCAGGTACGATCGGAACTTTTAATAATATAAATGAAAATAGTTATCAACGCTATAATTTTTGTTTCACGTTTCTTCTTACACGAAGAAAAATGGATAGTTAACCTAAACATCTAGAGTGTGAGATTACCCAAACTTGATTATCCCAAGAGTGTTAAATCTATTATTCTTAGATGCTCAGAATGATCATCACTGATGGGCAAAAAAACTATATCGCTGATAATCGAAACAGCTTTATCTTAGAATCAAATTCACTCCTTTTTTTCATGAAAGCGATTATTTCTCATAATAGAAACGATCATCTTGGATAGTCAAACTTTTTTTCTCAATTCTATGACTTAAGAGATCAATTTTTTGATCGTACATGATACACTCTGGAAGGTCAAACTGACCATCAATATTTTTACACTCAAAGTTTGATACTCCATTTTTCTCCGTGCAGTACTTTCTCGAATGGCCTTCCAAATTTGAACTATTTAGGGAATATTCAGTTGAAATAAATCCTTCGATGAAGGAAACATTCATCTGAAAGTTTTCAGCTCAAGGTCTATAAAACTGATTTCATATTTATTTTCTATTACTGTAATCGTAGAATGATTTGTTTATTCTATAGCAAACGAATCGATGGCATCTCGTCAGTCTTCTCGAGTCACTCACCAGTGGACATGTAACGAGTTTGTAACAAGTAACAAGTAACAAGTACCAATGTAAAGTGAGGCAAAAGTAAAAGTAAGGCTGTCATTCTGTTTACTGGTTCTACGCACTAACTAGAACAGAAGCCGGGTGGCCGCCATTGTGTAGCCAAGTCCTTGTGGCTCCGGATTAAATCACGGCAATGCATATCCTCTGTCTCTGTACTGCGGCCTCTGGTGTTAAGGAACTCGAGTCTCTAAAAAAGGTAACAGGTGCCGAGCGTTGGCAGTGCGTGCCACGAAAATTGTCTTTCCGCTTGCCGGACAATGCGCTAATTTATACGAGAGGTACACGACCGGCTGAAAAAAATCAAGCCAATCCTAGACGCCAGCACAATGGTGCTTCGTAAAGTGTTGAAGGAACTCCTTCCTCCCTGTCCTCGTAGTTGAATTATGTTCACTCTGTCCTCAAGTAACTGGCCACGAGGACAGCGACAGCTCAAGAGAGCCGTGAGATTATTCGCCATTAAACCTTCAAGGTCATCGTTTATTCAGTAGGAGTGTTGAATGCCACTGAGCTTTTATGTTATAATGTTACATACCTGTTGATTACCTTTCCTATCACTCGTCTCATATTATTATTATTAGATACTCGACACCATGCAAAATAGTAGGGGCAACCACTCTACAGTAGATAATCCTAATCAACTGAGAAGCTGGCAATGAATGTTGATTATCTTCTTTCGCATAGCATTTTCGCAAGGATACCATACTGTAACGAAGCGTTTTTTCTTTATTATTTAGAAATGTGCGAGCGATCCTTACCTCTAATAGGAATTACCTACTACTGAGACGTGGTAAGGTTTACCTGCAACCTTGAGTGTGGTTACCATACCAACTTTATTGTATCAACTCTTATTTGTATAATAAACTTATTCTAATTAAATGTATACCTCATAAGCTGATGTTTTAGGTTAGGACTTATATGGGTTATTCTCCACACAGGGAACTTTCGTGTCCAAGGGTTATATTACTGAAACTATTGGTTATATTGGTGTGAAACTGTGAGGATTTTTATTTTAGTACCTTACAACATGTCCTACAGTCAAAATTAAATTAAATTATTGTAACACAGACTGGAATAATATTATGTGCCCAAAAAATGGCTTCGAGAGATGCTCACAAATGCCTGGAGCATATTTTGAAGCCATGTAGAAGATAAATAATGAAGTAATGGAAACATGTATTTTTGAGGCTTTTAAAGTTTGAATGAAGAATTACAGCTTTTATATAAAGCTTTTATATATAAAGAGTATCGTGGTCGGAAGTTCACACGTGGGGCTTCAGAGCGACACACTTCGCTACGATAGCGATACCCTGAATATGGTTCCGAAAATCAACCAACGCAGGTAGCCATAGCAACGCCATTGTGACGCTGTCGTAGCTCTACCGTATACGTGTCAGAGCGATAAACTTTTTGTGCTGTCACAGCAATATGGAGTTTTCCGTGTATCAATGTTAATGCGATATTCACAACATATGCACGCAAATATAAGTGTCCATGGGTATATTTTTGTGGTGACGTCGATACATAAACAGGAATCATCCAATAACTAGGAATAACTTTTTGGGACCAGTTTTTGCATAGAATTGACGAAAAAAACTTCTCACTACTCATTCCCCAAGCTCTGAGCGTAAAAGTGGAGAAATTCCTTCGAAAATTAAAAAAAATTTTACGAAAACCTTGCATATTTTTATTAGTATCCATCGACGTAATTGACAATTATTTCTATATTTATTATCAAAATTTAATGAATAAAAGATAAAAATATATATCAGAACAGGGAAAAATGAATTGCAAGAGGATTTTTCAATCAATTTTACTTTGAAACTTTGGGAACAATTTTTATGTTGTTTTCCATCGACGTAACCTTACTTTCAGCTCGTCAGGGGCAGCCTGACATTCAACCGTGCCTCTCTGGAAAACTTTTGCAGAAAAACAATAAGAACGGAGTGTTTTTGATAAATTTTTTAGTTTTGATCATGAAATCACCGAAATAAACCAACGATATGATTTTTATAATGAAAACCAAAAAAATTTTCCTCTTTTTTGGAAAATGTTTGATTTCTCATAATCCTGAATTCCGTTTGGCAGATTAACAGAGGTTATGTTCATATAATCTAGCTTAGTCTAACCAAAGATAATCATATCGTGTTTAGTAAAAACTTTGTTTCATGCAAGTGGTTTTTTTAACAATTTAATCAAATTTAAAAATATATACCATTATATTTTTCATGAAAATAGTATTAATTTAGAAATTCAAACGTTTTTATTATGCGCCATTATGTTTTCAGTAAGAAAATAAACAGTGAAACGGCCATGGGTAAAAAATATGAATCAGACTCGCCAGCAGAATTTTAAAATTAAATCAGATATAAATCAAACAGTTTCAAATAAA
Source organism: Neuroterus valhalla (assembly GCA_011762715.2). Classification (NCBI taxonomy): domain Eukaryota; kingdom Metazoa; phylum Arthropoda; class Insecta; order Hymenoptera; family Cynipidae; genus Neuroterus; species Neuroterus valhalla. The sequence continues at coordinate 9,908 of WSXT02078758.1, forward strand.
TTAAAATAGATAATCAGGTAGAAGTCACAGAAAGACCGGAAAGATTCTGTCGTAAAAAGAAGCTTGAAAAGCCTAATCTCTAAGAACCTTTGTTATAAAGGTTTAGTTATTATTTTTTATAAATAATTAAAAACTTTTAATGTTAAATTTGGTTACCTAGGAAATTCATGTTAATACAAAATTAAGAACAATTGTATATATTGTATCGAAGTCGGTTTCGACGACTGCAAAAAATATATAATATTCCAAAATTATTATTATTTTATTTAATAAAAATTGATAATAAGATAGAGAGTGTGACGTCAAAAAGCTCCACAAGCCTTCAAAATAAATTCGTAGCGTAAGTACTTCCAGAAGTTCTTTTTTATGGCAATGAATCTAACTGCAATCACAAAATACAACTTTTTAGGTATTTGGAAAAAATTCACTGATTTCGAAAGTTCCCTGTATTTTAAGAATTACCCATATATGTTACGACCCTAGATCATGACAATTCTTTTCTTTAAGTGGTTTGACGATTTTGAGGTTCTGAATAAATATCCACCTAATAGGCTATTCAAATATTATAGTTTGACTCAACAACCTCAAAACGGTAGGAGATATGTGTCTGTTCCGATTTTATATGAGCGAATTGAGTCATCTTTGTCATTTTGAGTTTTTTGAGTTTAGGGTCAAACCCAGATGTGCAGGGTCAATTTTGATGTCAGATTCAGATGGGGCGCGTCAAAATCCATAGGAAAACATATGTCGCTCCCCCAGATCACGACACTATCTTTTGTGATGTTGTGTTATCTATTAATGAACACAGAAGTTTTAATGGGGTAGAAGAAGAATATTTCCCTAGCTATTTGAACAACTTTATATTTTTTTTATATAAATAGTAAATACGAAGTGATTCAATTGAAGAATGTATAATTTTTTCCAATCTAAACTGCTGGGTGCTTCCCATTACTCCTCTCTTCTTTTCCTTAACTTCCTCTTGCTTTTATTTCTCAACAGTGTTTATTATGGAAACCAAATTCAGAGATAATCTGAACATCATTTTCGTAGCATTAAATTATCGAAGAGATTATCTCCAATATTAGGGATATCCAAAAGGGATAGATGTCTACAATAAAATGACGAACCTAAAAATTATTTCCTCTGTACACTGCTCTTGCTTTATTTGGACTAACTTCATGAAGATACATAATAATAATTTGAATAAATATATTCATAGCGAATAACCTATTGAGAATAGCGTTTTATGCAAATAAAAAAATGAATATCAACAACTTTGTCCGAAGTGACTGAAATTCCCACGAGACTTGGTTTTTGACATCACTTTTCCTCGTAGCTGCCGTTATACTTTCCTTACTTTATAAGCAAGAGTTTTAACGAAGTTGCTTCGTGCCATCGTTTTTGACTTAAGTGAATTTTTATGCATGCATTGAAGAAAGATATGCAAACTTTCTCAGGCACCAGACTTTACCCCAGCTTGTGAAGAATGCATAAAACGTTTCTTGAAACTCCCAATCGAACAGAAGTTACGATCACACCCAAACCGGGTACTAAACTTGATGCTTTCATTCTTGTATTATATTTTCATTCTCTCGATTCTTTCGTTGTTATGAGAAATGGAAAGAATGCTAAAGTCGATATAAGATTATCGACTGTAGAATAGCTATCCTAAAAGGTTCTAAAATAATATTTTCAAATTGATATCGTAAATGCTTATCTAAATTACAGTAAATGTTGTTGATAACCTATACTGTAAATCAAATACCGCAAAACCCAAAGTTTGAGTTTCAATGCAATTAGTGTGGTTTTCTAATCAACCTGAGTTCAATTTGCGGTACGCTCCCAACTTGGATTGGAATATGGTTTATCAAAACAATTAACTCCCAAGCCACAATATGTCTAAATATTGTTTAGTTCTTATGGTTCAAAAGTCCATTTCCGTACCTGGCAGAATGGTGAGCAACCCGTGAAATTACAGATTAGTTTTAACGATTAATTATACACTGAGTGCGTTTGAAACTCACTGGAGAATGTATCCCTCGTGAAAATAAAAGATCGAGATCTTGAGTAAGAACTTATACAAGAAATTGTGCAAGAAATATCAAAAGAACCATAGTAAGTTCTTATGGAAGTTCTTACAAGCGGTTTTCGTTTCACATAGTTACCAT
>WSXT02078780.1:0-12074 GCA_011762715.2 Neuroterus valhalla
TAGAATTTTTTGTTCAGTTTTGCACAAGGAATTGGCACATACAAGGAATATGATGAGTTGAGGATCACCCTGTATACTGAAAAGGGTGCATTGAATGAGAAAAAATTCAATGTATGGTTATTAGATGAATTTATGGCCCTGACCAGCAGAAATTTCTTTATTCGTTTAACATCAACACGTTTCCAATTAAATCTAGCTCCTTATCAGAATGCATTATTATATATGATCCGTGAATATCAAATTTCATGAAAAACCATACTTATATTATTATCCAAATTGCAAGATATCTTTTATGTCAAAATGATATACTTGTCCATGTGATCCCATCACGCCTAGGTCGAGGTCGAATGGAGGTTAAACCCCTCGATCAGCAGAAAATCGTTTTTTGATATCAGATTCTGAAAGAACGAAAAATCTTACGTTTAGACATCTTTGACATCATTATCGAAACGACCTCTGGAAGTTATTAGAGGTCATCCGAAATTCAAATTCCTTTGAATCAACCAGTTGGTATTCTGGCTAGGACTGGGTCTCTAAACTATACATCATTGTGATTTTTGGTCACTAATCACGATCCTGGTGTCCACATCATGCCTGGGTTGAGGTCAAATGGAGGTCGAACCCCTCGATTCGCGGAAAAAGAATTTTTTGATACCAGATTCCGAAAGAACGGAAAATTTCACGTCCAGGCACTTTTTGACTTTTTCATCGAAATGACCCCTAAAAGTCATTTCGAGGTCATCTGAAAGTGAAATTCTCTCTTAAATCATCCAGCTGGTATATCGGCTAGGACTGGATCTCTAAACTACGTATCATTGTGTTATTTGGATCGCTGATCACGATTTTGGTGTCCATGTGAACCCTTCATGCCTAGGTCGAGGTTACATGTAGGTCGAACCCCTCGATTCACGGGATCTCGTTTTTTCGTTATCAGATTCTAAAAGAACGGAAAATTTTACGTTCGGACATGCTTTGTCCTTCTTATCGAAATGACCTCTGGAAGTCAGTTGGAGGTCATCCGAAAATCAAATTCCTTTTGAATCATCCAGCTGGTATTTTTGCTAGGACTGGGTCTCCAAACTACGTATCATTCTGTTTTTTGGATCGCTGATCACGATTCTGGTGTCGATGTGAACCCTTCACGCCTAGGTCGAGGTCAAATGTAGGTCGAACCCCTCGATTTATGGGATCTCATTTTTTCGTTATCAGATTCTAAAAGAACGGAAAATTTTACGTTCGGACATTCTTTGTCCTTCTTATCGAAATGACCTCTGGAAGTTATTTGGAGTTCAACCGAAAATCAAATTCCTTTTGAATCATCCATCAGAGTCCTGCCCGAAATACCATGGTATTTCGGGTTGGACTATAAAGGTTGTGATACACGAGACACTTTTAGAAGAAAATAGAAAACCACAAAGGGACACACATTCGGATCAATAATACTATTACGACACGAATTTGTATAGTTTCAAATCAGCGCCTTTAATTGAATGTCAAAGGCTTAATCAACCCACGTGTTTTTTTATGATTTGTTGTCGTAAAGATAACAACGCGTTATCTTTCAAGCCTGAGAAAGGCTTCCTGAGATAGGTCTTCAACTGTCGTCGTTATATGAAAGTATTCCTGCATTCAAGACTTTTCACCCCAGGAATAAAATTTGTAGGTGTAGATGTCGCGAAATTGGTTTAGAAATTTCCATAAAAAACTCCAATTATTCTTCACGTTTTTTATAGATTCATAAGTTATAAACACATATTTACTATTTTAATATGAAAATGAAAGATAAGAATAATTGGACAGGATTTACCGATAGTAATGAGCCGAGTAATGACTATTGTTAAGCGCAGCTTTTCAGCACGCGGAAATCCAATGAACACCCAACCCACGATGTTTTCGATCAACCACGGCGAGTATAAGGATGTTTGAATCTTTTACTACCAACTGATCTATCTGGGACTGGCACTTATCATCCAGGAAATACTGACGATAGGAGATTTGTTATGCCAAGTTGTCCTAAACAACTAATTTTGGAATTCAGTCGATTAAAATAAAACTGTTAAAAAATTACGCTACTACACATTCCTTACATTTTTGAGGTTAATGTTCATATTGTTGGCAGAGCCTTATACGACAAGGATTTCAAAGTTTTATTCAAAAATTTTCTCATAAAATTCTTGAAGAACCTTAAAGAATGATCAATACCATTGAAATTATTAAGAACGCCTATTTTCCAGCTGCTATGCCATAATTTTGATAATAATAATTGCAAGAAATGGTCCACAGCATAGCAAGTAAGGTGATAAAATTCTGCACCTAAGAACATCAACTCTTGTTTTTCCAGAAAATATCGCTTATTCCGGAAATAAACATAATTATTCAGAGGTAAATTCTCTGCATTATTTCCCTTACCTGTCAGGATCTTTTTTTAACCTTTTTCCTAAGTTCTACCTAAGGATATACTAAATTTCCGCTCAGATTTGCCATTGAAAATCTGAAATTGAAGAGTATTCCAAAATGTAAGCTTTTAATGTTGAACTTTCCAAGGAACTGTGAGAAATATATCATTTTTATTTTGACACATCGCGGCGCGCCGTCGCGCTTTTCTCACGTTTGACCCCTTCCCCCTTCGAATCCAAAATTGTGTCAATTCGAAAAAATTTTGTAAGTTTACGCACTCTCAAGCTTGGTACGGTAAGTCATTTTTTATGACACCTTCAAATAGGTAAACAAGGGACTGAACCAATTTTGAATCCTGAAACCAAGTCTGGAACTTAATGTTTCCACTGTCTCATTCTAAGTGGGGAGGTATTAGTTTTATATGAAATTTCTCTTTATCGGTTTTCATCAAGTCTCCACTTTTTGAGACCCCCTGAGTCAGAAAAAACTATTTTCACAAAGGTGTCTATCTGTCTATCTCTAATCTGTAGACTTGATTACTTTCGACAGAATTATCATATAAAATTGTGCTTCGGTACACTTTTTTAAGTCCTCAAAATGAAGGGCGACTTTGTTAACCATCTATTTTTCTCAAAATGAATGTATCGATTTGTGGAAAATATTATCAGAAATGAAAAATTTTATTTTCAGGAAAACTAAGCGAGATAGGAAAAAAATGAAAGAGATAAAATTGCTCACCTTAAGGGGGGAAATAGGTTTAGGAAGAAGTTTTTTCAACGATTTTCGTGATTTTTTTTGCCAATGAAGGAATGAATGTAATTTACTTATACTTTGTGGACACTTTGTACATATATGTCAGGAGAATTTGTGAAATTTTTTAATTTTTTTATTGAGAAACATGTAAGATGTCGGCTGCTGCCCATGAAGCGTGACAATTGGAATGCGGTGCTTGTGTACATCCTGGAGGCCACAGTTTTTATCCAAGATCAATAAGGTTCACAATTCAACTTTGGCACATCTATAGTTTCTATTTGAACCTAATTCCGAAAAGAAAACATTAAAATTCAATTTTTTATGGGTGTGTAAACAGGAGATATTGACTTTTGGATGCTTTTTCATAACTTTTCATGCGCCTAAAAAATACTCAAAACAATAAAAGAACTACAGATTTAGGTTCAAATAGAAGGCAATGATATAAAGAAAGTGTCTGCTAAGTATGAGAATGATTGATCCAAAACTCTTTGAGCTAGAGTGTACAGAAATCTAAAAAATGTCGTTTCGAGAAAAACGCGTTTGAAAAAAGATTGTTAAGACGGTTATAACATTATTTTAAGCACTTAGTGGTTATTAGCGATTCCAGCACCATATATTTACCCTTTTTCTTGTAAAAAAAATCCATTTTTAGCTTGCATTTCATGACCATCCGACTTTACGTACCATACGGTCCGACACGTACGGGGAGACATCCACATAAAGACGATTATAACACCGGAACAAATTGACATTTCCCATTGAAACATTGGAAAAGTATTCTTCGATAGTTTTACTAAAAGTTTATGAAATAGAAAAAAATCCGATTTTCTGGAGCGTCCAAACCTATTTCCCCCTTAAAAAAATCTACAAATATATTGTTGACTTTTTTTCGATGAGACATATAGACCGATTCCATTTAAAATCATGCAGGCTGGCGACACTAATGTCACCTATCGTCTCCAAATTGAAATATGTTTTTCAAGATGATGTAGTTTTGAGTGTTCTTTCGAATTGATTTAACCATTTTGAAAAATAATTTGAATTAACCTAGAAATTGCTATTTTTATAAAAATTTTCAAACTCTATTTTCCCAAAACTGCTATGTTTTTTTTGTCTGAATTTTTCTTACAAATGGCTGATTTCAAGACCTAAATTTTGAGCTATACGGGACTTTCCAATTTTGCGTTATGTGGAAATGGAAAAATAAAATCGATTTTTTCCACTTTTTGCGTTTATTTGCACGAGTCTCTTAGTAAATCATTCTCAATTATACAAAAATATTTTTATTAAAATTTGATTAGAGGCCAGTAATTGCATTTGTATGTAAACTTTTCAATTGGTTCTATGTTTATTGTCTTTCACTTGGTTTTCATTAGAAACTCTCCATTATTTTGAAAGTTTTACTGTTATTTTTCCTTTTCTACGTTCTTTTTTTCTTGAAATCTGCAACCCCTGGAAATTAAGCAGAAAGACAAGAATACAACGACCAAATTTGGACAAACACCTTCGAATATACCTTTTATAAAAAAAAACAGTGAAGGAAAAAAAGAGGAAAGATAAAAGAGAAGCAATCTCCAAATTTGTTGTTTGATTCTCTTTTTAATTTCCAGGAGTTGCAGATTTCAAGAAAAAAAGAATTTAAATAAGTGAAAATAGCAGTAAATCTTCCAAAATAAAGAACAGTTTTCAACCAATGAAAAAGTGTACATAAGAATGCAATTGCTGGCGTAATAAAATTTTTTTGATAAATAAAAAAATGTAAGAATGTAAGTTAAGACCTAATTATAGTTATACTGTTATCTTATAAATATTTTGTACAATTGAAAATGATTTACTAAAAGACTCGTGCAAATAAACGCAAAAAAATGTAAAAAAATCGATTTTATTTTTTCATTTCCACAAAACGCGAAATTGGGAAGTCCCATATAGCTTAAAATTTAGGTATTGAAATCAGCTATTTGTAAGAAAAATTCAGCCAAAAAAATATGGCGTTCTTGAGAAAATGGAATTAGAACATTTTTATAAAAATCACAAAAGAATCTTAAAAATTATAAAAATATAAGGTATTTTCATTTTTCAGTTGACCGAGAGTCATTTTAGAAGTTAACTTAAGAAGCAACATAAATCCTGTAATGTTGGTCCAATCGAAAAATTGCAAAAAAAGTCCCTTTATTTTGCACCTTGAAAAACATATTTCAATTTGGAAACGATCGGTGAGATGAGTGTCGCCAGCTTCCATGATTTGAAATGGAGTCGGTTAAAATTTTATCTTTTATCATGATGATGCATCCAGAGAAATGAAAAAATTACATCTCCCTAGCCAAACAGTAAGGAGAAGTGCGCTTCCAAATTTCTGGAAGAAACTTCTTAATTTGACCAGTTTGGGATTCATTATTAATAATAATCTTTCGAGGTTTTTATTTCAGTCACATACTACATAATTACATATCATTGGAAATGAATGGTATCAAATTGAAAATTTGACTTTCCAAAGGAATAACGATTCACAATCATTGAAGAAATCATTCAACTATTAGGTCTTCAATCTTGAACTTCACATTCAAAAATATTCTACCTTTATCATGCATAAAACTTTTGAATCCCTATTTTGAAATTCGCCTAATTTTTTATACACTCCTTTCCATATTCAGCTTTCTAAATCCGCAGCCGAATATTGTTCAGGTTGAAAGAATTATTTTATTACACCTCGGCGAAAAATTCGATGTTTTGTGGATGTATAAAGACACAATAGGTGAAAGGTTTCTGATTTATGATTAACTGCTACAAAATTGGCTGTAAGTGAATTTTGGTTGGCTCAGCCCTATCGGACTACTGGGAGAAGTAGTTGTCGCATACAAGTTCCACTTCACGGATGAAATAACAGAAATTTTTCAATATGCAATGGATATTTGAACAATATCGAAGTCATTTATTTTGAAAAAAAAATTATTCAGAAAAATATGTTGCAAAAGTGCTATACATATATCGCTGTATTTTGGGAATTTTGGGAATTTGGGAATTTTTTAATCATAAGTCTTCTAAGTTCATAAAATACTAGCTGTGCCCTGTGGCGGCGGCTTCACCGCCGCGGAGAACAATACGAATAACAGTGGCGCTATCTGTCGAAAATTGGTCTCACCAACTAAGAAACCTTCGTGGGCTCATGCACACCAACTTTGCTAAAGATCATCACATGATCAAATGCATGGTTTACGATTCTATAAAGGACATACAGACAAACATTCATTTAAATATATATATATATATCAATTACTATTGTTAGTGTAGCTATTTTTTCGCATTTTTTATTGAGACATCGAACGAGACCTCGATTGAGACCTTCGTAGAAATCATATGTTTAATATTTTGCTGTAAAGTATTTAAATATGGAAAGAAAATTTCAAATAACGTCCAGCATGTGACTTATTTCCTTTCAAAAAGGCTCAATTTTTGGGACGAAGTTCTTTGTACGAGGATAGGGAGATTTCGTGGGTAGGGGCCAATTTCATAAAATCATTTTGGTACCGTTACGCTGTGAACTTACAAATTACCGTTACACTAACAGCGTTTTTGACTTTCGAATCCGATACCAGTTGAAATTTGTACGATTCTCTCGAGAGGGATATATGACACCCGTTGAAATTTTTACGAATATCCTTTACGACGTACAGATTTTAAGAAAATGCGATTTCTTGGATAAAACAAAATTTTCAGCCAATTTTAAAACATTAGATGCGTTATTCTTGTAGCTTTACAACAAAGTTCGAATCGCAAAAATCGGACTACTTCTGCGATTTTTTCTATTTGATCATCGTTTCGTAATAGAAATGAAAATGGTCCGATTTTCGCGATTCAAGTTTTGTTACACTCATAATTATGAAGGATTTTTAAATGTACATAAGTTTATTGGAAAATTGTGCAAAAACTGACTTGTAAATGTGACATGGAAGAGATGCGTCAACTATACTTATATACAATCACAGAATAGCATTGACATGATAAGCCCGTTCAAATTTCAACAACCCCTGCCTACTACTTATTTATTTGAAGAGATATATGACACCAGTTAATAGTTTTACGAGCATGGTTTACGACACATAGATTCTACGAGAATGCAACATCTTGCATTTAAAAATTTTCAGCAAATTTTCACACATATGATATATTATTGTTATTAGCTTTATAAAAAAGTTTAAATCGCAAAAATTGGTCTACTTTTGCGATTCATGCTATTTCATGATCGTTTCGTAATATAAGTAAAAATGTGCCGATTTTTGCGATTCAATTGTGCAAAAATTGCCTTGTAGATGTGACATGAAAGAGATGCGTCAACTATCCTTATATACAATCACAGAATAGCATTGACATAATAAGCCCGTTCAAATTTCAACAACCCCTGCCTACTACTTATTTATTTGAAGAGATATATGACACCAGTTAATAGTTTTACGAGCATGGTTTACGACACATAGATTCTACGAGAATGCAACTTCTTGCATTTCGAAAAATTTCCAACAATTTTTCAAAAATTGGTCTACTTTTGCGATTTATGCTATTTCATAATCGTTCCGTAATATAAGTCAAAATGGGTCGGTTTTTGCTATTCAAGTTTTGTTGTAATGATAATTATGAAGAATTTTCGAATGTACATAAGTTGATAGAAAATTGTGCAAAAGTTGCCTTGTAAATGTGACATGAAAGAAATACGTCAACGAACCTAATCTCGATCTCATTGGGGTCTAGAGACTCTAGAGAGGGATATATATTACCCGTTAAAATTTCTACGATCATCCTTCACGACCTATTGATTTTACGTGAATGAAACTTCTTGCATGCCGCAAAGTTTTCAACCAATTTTCACAAATTTGATACCTTATTTTTAATAGGTTTACAACAAAGTTTTAATCTGAAAAATCGTGTTTCTTCTGCGATTTTCGCTATTTTACAATATCGTTTCGGTATATAAGTGAAACATAGTATAACATTGAACATGAAAATAAGAACGAAAAAAAATGAACGTGCCCAATACTCCACGCGTAAGGAACGGAGTTCTTTCCGTCGCTTAACAAATACTGAATATAAACGTTCCTCAAATAATTATATAGAAGTAATGCGTTTCTTTGAAGCATGCGGTAGGAACGGAGTTTCGAATGCGTGCTAAGGAGAAAGGACATGGAGGAGAGTAGGGAGTTGTGAGCCAGAGATAGTTGTGAGCCATTTTGATTTCTGCCATGCTTTGATTGCTAGGTCTGTTGTATCTACTGTTCAGTGTTCCTCTTGACCCAAGCTTACTTTTTGGTGAGCATACATCGCATCTGCAGGCTTTCTCTGCCTCCATGTGAATCACTCAGTGTTGAATCGCACCGAAAGTTTTTTCCGATACTTGTGTTTGTAGTATTTTTAGGCCCGTTTTGCAGACAAATCTAGAGGAAGGTTTATGCAAAACATTTCTTAGGCCATCGGCTCTCTGATAAAAAAAAAATGTGATTATTGTTCAGTGCATGGATAGCGATGCGTCCATCCTAAATAAGTCCGATATGGGGAGTTATAAGCCACCATGTGTAGGGAGTTGAAGGGAGTTGATGACGACTTCTGCATCATCTGTATGAGCGCAATGCCGAAAAAATATAATAGAAACAACGCAATAGATTGTAACATGTGTGACCGTGCTGTGCACTTGAAGGGTGCCAACATGAGGACTAGGTAATACACCTGTGTTCATTGCGAATCTAATTAATTTTTTTAAATGTTCGAGTTACATCAAATTTATCTTAAATATCATTTCTACTACTTTATCAAACATAAATTATAAAAATATGCTGTTTTCTGACATTTTTTCGCATGGCTCACAACTCCCCAACAAAATTACGAATGCCGATTTTTCTACTTTTAGCCGATCTGCAATATTTCAAAGACGCGGCGATTCTTTTCAAATTCTTTTGTCTAGTAGTTGTGTTTAGATATCCTCTTAAAATTCAACTTAAAATATTCACAATCTATTGATGTTCATGGAAGATATACCTTGAAAACAAAACCCGGCTCACAACTCCCCACTCTCCCCCACGTATATACGCATTCGAAACTCCGACCCTACCGCGTGTTTCAAAGACACGTATTAACATTATATAATTATTTGAGGAACGTTTATATTCAGTATTTTTTAAGCGGCGGAAAGAACTTTGTTCCTTACGCGTGTCACTTGGACACGTTTTTTATCTGATGAACTTATGAATACTTTTGGATCCATTCACTTCTTCAGACTGTAATTATAGATTGTTCAAATATTTTTCATTTGCGAGAAGTTTTATGTTCCATTATGTATCACGTCATACTTCCAGAACATTCAGGTCGAATTATTATCTTGCTCTCACGATATCTGCAGAAAGTATTTATAGATATGTCTCTCATTGTACATTTAATAAGGAAAAAGGATAAGGGCACTACATCAAATGTCGTAAATGATTCCTGGTCATATTCTAGAGAGTGTAAAAGAACGTGGAATGCCGGGTGAAAGTGACTCGAAGTACTCGACGTTGGTAGATATTGTCATCCCACACTTCGCACAGGAATTAGTGATTGTCAGTGAAAATTCTCCTCCTATACTCATTGTTAATCAAAAAGGACTTCCGACAAGAATGCTTGTTGATGGTGAAATGAGCAATTGTTTATTGATTTTGATCGGATGATTACATTGCCTGGTAGCCAATTAGCACTGTAGTTACACAAGTGTCTAATGTCATAAAGATAAAGACCGTATGTCATAACTTGACATCTATGGGACATAATTCAGCGAATTTTCTAACATTAAGTGTTAAGTGGCAAAATTATTATATCCTACCTTATTATCTCGTCATAACTTAACCCCGTAGTCTATACAAATTACAGCTTGTTTGAATTTCACAATTTCAATTGCCAGTATCGTCGTATTCCAAGAAATATTTAATACCTACTTCAATTACAGATTGAAATTGAGATTGAGAGTGACTTTTATGGATTACTTATCAGCATTTATATTTTTCTCCTAAATTTGTGAAAAAGCCGTCCTCCGTTTTTCCGAGATCATGTTTAACGATGAAAACTGCCTGAACTGAAAAATAGAAATGAATGATTCAAGCTGACAAGTTTCACTTAGTTTTCCACATTTTTCAATAGTCTTTTAATTCTTTGCACAATAATACCTCTCTTTGATGATATGCAAAGTCAATGAGATTACTCGATACCAGGTGTCCTTTGTCGCAAAAAAAAAGATGATTCAACAAGCAGCGTAATTAGCGTTGTAATTATGAACAGCATAAATTAGAATCCTAGAGGTATATTCGAATAAAATAAAAATATAATAATTGATGCTAAACAGTTACCTGACGTAACACTTTGCGTGCCGATTTGCATGAAACCTTCTTACTTATAGAATGATGCGTAGATAACGGTGTACAGTAGCCAATCCAATAATCGAAGCAAGCAAGGTAATAACAAACAGACAATTTTATTCATTATAATACTTTATCACACACATATAGCCATATGAATATAATATAAGAGTGGTCCAAAAAATGTTTTCCTGATTTTTACGCAAAACGCCCGGACATGAAGTTTAACACGTATTTCCCATGAGAAAAAAAGACGTTTTTGTAAATTTTATTCAGAATTCTCAATATTAGATGAATCGAAGTCGAAGTTCACCATTTCTCTTCACAATTAGTCACGGGATCCGAATAAAATAATAATTTTCAAATATTACCCCCGTAAGTATGTTTTATATGGTCCCTTAAAACCCCCATAAGTGAAAAAATGGGTTTTTGAGTTTTTGGCGCTAATTATGATTTTTTTGCGGTTTTTTTAACACAGATTGTTTTAAGTGCATGAAATACTACTTTATACTGATAATAAGATGTTTCTTCAGATTGTTTAAACAATTTTTTATTATTTTTAGCAACTTTCTCTTAGAAAAGGGTTAGAAAGTCTAGGTTTTTTTCTGGATTTTTCAACTTATTTTCAACGTTTCGATTAAAGAGAGTTAATAATCAATTAGAGTTAACAGAAATAATTGTTTAAACAATTTTTTGTATTATAACAATATTTTCTCAGAATCATGCTACAAAGTTGCGGTTTTTACTGAAATTTTCAACTTTTTATCCACTTTTAACTGAAAGTAACTAATTATTCAATTTAATTCAGAAAAAATAATATTTTTTCGCAGCTAGTATTTTATAAACATAGAAAACATATGATTCAAAAAACAAATATTTCACAAACAATTTTTCAAAAGTGCTGTATAAGGCTGTATTCTATAGAATGATTTATGTCTTACAATAATAACGCTATACATTGCTGAATTCCAAAAATACAGCGATATATGTAAAGCACTCTTCCAACATATTTTTCTGAATAATTTTTTCTCAAACTGAATTACTTTGATATTGTTCAAATTGTAAATGTTTGAAGCTATCTCCTTCTAGATTACCACTACATAAATGCTGGTTTTTCCTGAAATTTCAAACTTTTTATCACCTTTCAATTAAATTGAAGTAATAATTAATTCATGTTAAAAAAATAATTGTTTGAACATTATATTATTTTCTTTGCCTAATGAAAGAAACTTGAGGGTTTTTCTGAAACTTTCAACTTTTTGCCCACTTTCCATTTGAAGTGAGTTAATATTTGATTTAATTTAACAGTAATAATTGTTTAAACAAATTATTATTGTTTATGGCTTTCTTTTCTTAGATAAGTGCTAAAAAATTGCGGTTTTTTCTAAACTCTTGAGCTTTCTGTTCACATCACACTTAGTGAGGTAATGATTAATGCAAGCTAGCCTGTGCGGGCACATTCTCATCGCGCGCTTCGCGTGCGGCTCACTTCCCTCGCAAGTTCGAACACGCCCAGGGCGCGTGTTTTTCGGATCTCGCGCTTCGCGCTCGGCCTTT
>WSXT02078802.1:0-12073 GCA_011762715.2 Neuroterus valhalla
ATTTATTCGTTTCGAAATAAATCTTTTTTGCATGAAAATTCAACTTATCAGTTGAAAATTCATATATTTTGTTGAAAACTCGTCTTCTTGATGAAAATTAGTCTTCTTGATTGCAAATTCATTAAGTTAGAAATTCGAATCTTTGATCAAAAATTTGTATTCTTGTAGATGACAATCGACCTACGTGGTTGGAAATAGGTCTTTCTGAGTTCAAAATGATTTATTCGTTTCGAAATAAATCTTTTTTGCATGAAAATTCAACTTATCAGTTGAAAATTCATATATTTTGTTGAAAACTCGTCTTCTTGATGAAAATTAGTCTTCTTGATTGCAAATTCATTAAGTTAGAAATTCGAATCTTTGATTAAAAATTTGTATTTTTGTAGATAAAAATTGACCTACGTTGTTGAAAATAGGTCTTTCTGAGTTCAAAATAATTTATTCGTTTCGAAATAAATCTTTCTTGCATGAAAATTCAAATAATCAGTTGAAAATTCATGTATTTTGTTGACAACTCGTCTTCTTGATAGAAAATTAATCTTCTTGGTTGCAAATTCATTAAGTTAGAAATTCAAATCTTTGATTAAAACTTTATATTCTTGTAAATGACAATCGACCTACTTGGTTGAAAATCGGTCTTTCTGAGTTCAAAATAATTCGTTCGTTTTGAGATTAATCTTTCTTGTGAAAAATTCATTTTATTAATAAAAAATTCATGTCTGTTGTTGAAAACTCGTCTTTTTTATAGTAAAATAATCTTCTTGATTGCAAATTTATTAGGTTGAAAATTCGAATGTTCGATCAAAAACTGATCTTTTCGTAAATAAAAATTGACATACTTGATTGAAAATAGATTTTCAAAGTTAAGAATCAATTTATTTGTTTTGAATTTGATCTTTCTTGAATGAAAATTGATTACTTCAATTAAATTTAAAAGTTTTGTTGAAAATTCATCTTTTCGGTAGAAACTCAGTTTTTTGGTTGAAAAATCATTGAGTTGAAAATTTAAATGCTTATTTGAAATTGATCATTTTGTTGATGGAAATTGATCTACTTGATTGAAAATTGGTGGTTTTGGGTTGCAAATTCAATCATATTATTGTTTATTGCAATTCCCTCTTGAAAAATAGACAGAAAGTCGCTATTTTATCTGGATTTTCAGTTTTTTTCAACTTTTTAGTTGTAGCGAGACACTTCCTAATTTCAATTACCGAAAATAATTGTTAGAAATTCTGTTATTATTATTATTTGTAACAATATTCTTAGAATAGTGCTAGAGAGTTGCGGTTTCTTCTGAAATTTCCAACTTTTTGTTCACTTTTTACTCACTTTTCACTCAGAGTAGTGTAAAAATTGATGCAACTCTACAAACGTGATTGTTTATGAATTTATTTTGGATTATACCAATCTTTTTTATAGTAATTCTGGATAGTTGCTTTCTTGGTCGTGGGGGCTAAGGCATGAGCTTTAGTTCTTTAAGTTCTCCAAGTATTAAGTAGCTGTTGCTCTTGGTGGTTCGGAACCCACCGTAAACTGTAGGTCCCCCTCACCCCTGAGTTAATGGTGAGGTGTGCAAAGGAATAGAGAGAAGGTTACGCCGAGACTCTCAAAACCCGTAACAGGGAGAGAGTATAAACAAATATTCCAGAATGAATCTAAAAGACTCAAAAGATTTAAAGAAACTTTCGATGAAATGCGGATATAATTCTCCTTAAGGTCACAGGAAAATTTTTAATGTTTTCTCATTTTTGAAGATAAATTTCAAGAGAATCTTTAGAAAAATTTCGAAAATTTCAAAATGTTTCACAGCAATGTAAAATTTGAAAAGGATCAAAAAATTTTACAACTAAATTAAAAATTTTCATGATTCTGGAAAAATTTAGAAACTTCTTAAGAATTTTCAAAGGATTCAAAACAATACAGTTTTTCCCATAACATTCCTGGGAAAATCAAGAATGATTTTCTAGTTTAAAAATCAATTTCGAGTCAAAATTTGGAAATTTTTCGGAAAATTTCTGAATATATCAAAAGTTGAACACTATATCCTTCTCTGATAAAAAGGCTACACAGACAAATTTCAAATTATATTTATAAATTCCAGGAGTTCATTGAAAAATAATAAAAATCTTCAAATGAATCCGAAAAATTGGGAAGAAAATATAGATTTTCTGAAATTTGAATTTTGTAGGGTAATTTTCAAATTTTTTTCAATGTAGAATATGAATTTCAAATGAGAGAACTGCAAAATATTCCGAAAAAAGTCAAATAATTTACTTCAATTCTGAAAAATGATGAAGGAGATTTCAAAGCAGATTTTTCCAATTCTCTCAGATCATGAAATTTACTTTTGAAAATTTCAACCAAATAATTTGTAAGCTTCTAAAGAATTTTGGAAGGTTTCAAGGGAATAAAAAATGTTTCCAAGATTTCTTAGGGAACTCAAAATGATCTTTTTATGGGTCAAATTAATTTCTATAGGATATTTAAGAAGATTACAATTAGGAAATTCCTAAAATCTCAGAAAAAAGAATCTGCAATTTTTGAATTCCGCAGGATTCGAAAAAAATTTAATAAAAACTAAATGAAACTGGAAACCTAAAAAAACCCAACAAAATTTTAGGTCTTTCTCTCGAATCCTTCTTTTGAACCATTTTGAAAGATATCTGGAAGTTTTAGAAATTGAGGAAGTTTCAAAAAGATTCATTGCATTCCAAATCTGATATGATTCAAAGAAATTCTAAATTAAATTTGAACTTTATCGATGATTCCGAATTAACTGTAGAAGCCTATCAAGAATTTGTGATAGTTTCAGGATAGCAAAAAACTTGTCCTAATATTCCCGGATTTAAAGATAATGTAGGGAACCTAAAAATTGCAAAAAAATATGAAGAAACTTTAAGAGTCCTGAAAAAATTAGAGAATAATTTGAAATGAAGAAAAAAATTTAAGAGATTTAAAAATAAAATTTGTTATCGTATTTAAAAATGTAAAAGTTTTCACCATAATAAAAGAATTCGAATTCGATTAATTATTCCGGGAAATAAGCTTCTAGAGAATATTATAGAAGATTCCGAAATTTTCAAAAGAGAATCTAAAATATATTTAGGTTGATAAGCTTTATAGCAACATTTGAGTCGGTTTTTTGTCCCCCTTTTTTCGAAGTAGGGATACGTGAAGATTTTTCCTTGGCTCTGAAAATTAAATTTTTTTAAAATTCATTCACTTTTGCAATTTATACACATAATTTTATTTACAATCGAAAGAAGTTTTTTTCAACCATGTTGAAAAACCACTTTCTGCAAAATTATTATCCTGAATCCAAAATGTGTATGCGAAGTGTAAAATTGTATGTTGTATATTTACTACACACTAAAGCCATCATAAGCCATGTCGAGGCCATAAACGTTAGTTTAGGTCTAGAAAAATGTATATATTAGAAGAATAATACTAGAATCACATGACTTTAAATTGAAAGTCCAATGATACTAACTTTTTAATTTTCCCCAAATGATGAAACAGTAATCGGGAAGGGTAACAAAAACCAAGAAAAAATATTTTAATAATATGTATTGTTATTCATATATTTTTTATGTAAAAAAGAGGTGAAATAAGAATTAATAAACCTATGCTTGTCACGTTTATAGTACATTTTTCATTTTCAGTATTTGGACTTCATTCTGCATATGGAACTAAAAAATGTGTAATATTTATATCATCCTAAAAAGACGAACAAAAAGAAGCTAAAATGGAACCTGGACCTATTCAATAAAAAAAGCACAAGCCTAGAAATAATCCACACAAAAGTGATGCTTCCTCGGTCAAAGAATTATAACCTTGCGCCAATGTAAAAATTGAATAAAAAATCATTCAACATTGCCATTTTCTAAATGAATAAATTAATAATAATTTCAGCTGTGACTAAGCGAACCAAAATTTAGTTACGAATAGCCGGATTTTTTATATGTGAGCAGACACAGGTCGTAGCGTAAAATACAAAATTCAAAAAATCAGACATTGAAGGCCCTCCAAGGCCATCACTCAAACAGGCAATGTCGTATTGCGTATTATTTAGGTTGTTTCCATGACGACTCTCTGCGCATTGTTCCGCGTTCCAACTAGGGAATACGCCATATTGGAACTTGAGAATAGGACAAATATTTGAAAGCTTGATCTATGAAGAAATCTAAAAAGAATAATATCTATACAAGTTTACATATAAAATGTATGCCAACAATGCTAATATTTTTACAGCGTAATTTAATTTTATGTAAAAATGTAATGGGCCTATGTAATGTAATGTCTCTATAAAAACTTTTTTTGTTCTCGAGAAGGGTTGTTTAACTGAAAAAGATAAATACAAAAATAAATATGTATTCCATATAAATAAATACACAACTTCAACTGTTCTCGCGTTTCCTAGCGAATTTTGACAGAATTTCTTTTTTTTTTTTTATCGGGACGATATTTTACAAAATTGCTTTCAAGGCGCTGCCATATTCTAAATTTTGTATTTTACACTACGCACGATATCAGTATTGGTTTAAAAAATCATGTTTGTTTGATTCGCTCCTCCAATTAGGTTAAATATGAAATCAATCAACGTTATGCCGATCATGAATTATAATTTAGAGGAAAGCAAAAATGTCCAATATATGTAGTTTTCATGAAATTAAAGTCTTACAATAAAGTTTAATGTAAAGAATCTAGTTAGTTTCCTCGTTGCTACTTTCAGAAACCCATTTCACGGCTGCCGCTTTTGGTCGTTGCGTTCTTTTGCGCATTTCAGTACCATTTTCATGTCGAGCACGATGTCTTCTCATATCGCCGATTTGTGTGAAACTGAAGTTACAAATATCGCACGTGTAGGGACGAATTCCATCATGAATTCGCATGTGTACATTCAAATGAGCCTTTCGAAGGAATTTTTTCTTGCATACATGGCACTGATGTTTTCTGTCTTCCATCGAGACGTGAATCTGCACGTGTGTCATCAAGTTTTGCTTGAAGCTGCAAAAGAAAAAATGTCTTAGTTTGTTTTAAGAAGAAAAACAGTGTTCAGTGTATAAAAATTTCTAATTGTGTCTAATTAGGGGTCCCTTCCATAAAGGAAATAATTACAATCTGAAAAAAATATTTAAATTTTCAAATTTCAAAGATGCAATTAGAACCAAATACTTGAACTTGAATTTCAGCAACATGCCTGCAATTTGCCTGCATTTTCAACAAAAAGAAAGGCAGTTAATTTTCGGATAAAAAAGTTATATTCCGACTAGATGAAAAAACGAATCTTCAACAAAACAAATATATTAATTTGTATTCAAGAAAGGTTGATATTCGACAAAAAAAGATTATTCCCAACCAAAAAACATGAATTTCAAGCAAAGAGCTTGAATCCTCGACCGAAAAACGGATTTGGAACAAGCCAGATTATATTTCTACTATAGAAAAGGCGATTTTTAACAAAATACATCAATCTCTTACCAAATACTTAAACCTTTGAGTTATAAAGGATACGTTTTCTCGAATTTTCAACCAAAAATGAAAAAGTTACATTTACAGATAGAAAAATTGATTTTTACCTAAATCAAGAAAATATATTTAAACAAAACGATTGAGTTGAAAAATAGTTGAAATCTCAACCAATAAAGATGAATTTTGGACCGAATAGTGGAATATTCAATCGAACAAATGAGTTTTGTATGAAGAATATCAATCTCACACAAAAAAACGAATTTTTAACAAAATCGTTGAACTTTTAAGCCAGAAAGACGTATTCTCTACATAAGAGTTGAATTTTTAAACAAAAAATATGATTTTTATAACAAAAATGGTTGGTTTCTACCACATAGTTAAACTTTCAAATAAATAGTTTGATTTCAACCAGAGTTGAATTTTCCATCAAATTGTTAAAATTTGAGGCAAGGAAGACGTTTTGTTCTACAGAACAGCCGGATTTTTCAAATCGAAACTGAAATTTTCAACTAAACTGTTAATATGCAATCAAATAGTGGAAATTCGAACATATTGTCAATCTTTAACCAAAAAATGAATTTTCACGCATCCGTTCTAACTTCAAACCAAGTGGTTTATTTTACAACCAAATAGAACAAATTTTCAACAGAATAGTGTAATCCTCAATAGAGCATATTATCTTTTGACCAAACAGTTGCATTTTTAAATAATAAAAATAAATTTTCAACGGAAAAGATTCACTTGCTAACAAAAAGACGAATTATCTACAAAACGGTTGAATTTTCGAATGATAAAAATAAATTTTCAACGAAAAATATTAACTTTCTACCAAAAAGACGAATTATCTATAAAACAGTAGAATTTTTGTTCCAAAAAAAATTATTTTCAAACAAAAGTGTTTTTTTTACTACCAAATAGTTTAATTGTTTAAGCGAAGATTTGAATTTTCTACCAAATTGTTGACATTTTGAGCCAGAAAGACTTATTTTCTACAGAACAGCTTACATGTATTCTAAATCGGAAAAATCAATTTTTAACAAAACGGTTAATATACTATCAAATAATGGAAATTTAAACCAAATTGATCGCTCTTCAACCAAAAAATAACTTTTTTACAAAGTCGTACAACTTTAAGCAAGGCACTTTATTTCTTAACAAATTAGGACGAATTTGTATTTTTTACAGAATAGTGTAATTATAAAACGAAGCAAATTAATTTTGGACCAAACAGTTCAATTTTTGATCAAGAAAAAAAATTTTCAACCAAGAAGATTATCTTCCCACAAAAAAACTAATTTTCACCAAAATAGATGAATTTGAATCCAAAGAAGATAAATTTCAAAACAAAGGGATGAAGTTCCAACTAAAATGAAGAATCTTCAACAAAATAATTAATTTTTAACGAAAAAGTTTAACATTCAACTTGATAGTTGGATATCAACCGAAGAGTTTTTTTCTTCAACCAAGAATCATTTCCTACCAAAATTGTACCAGATTTTTCGCAGTAGATGGATTTCTAATGTAATGTTCTAAGCTATTTTCACATTCTCAGCATAATGATAAGGTTTTGGTTTTATGTGAACATCGACTTTCCCGGATATAATTGAATCTCCACGTTTCGAGACAATTCAAGTCGCCCAGCAGACGAAATGATTTATGTACGATCATCTTTTATCTAATATCCGTGAAAACTCTTTGAAATATCGCGAAATCGTTTGCAATTTCTAGTCAATTTTCCGTAATCCTACAATTTCTTTTGAATCTCATGACATTCATAAAAAAATTTTTCAAAAAACTGCATTCCTAGAAAACCCTTGAAATCTTCCTTGAATTCCTTAAAAAATGTTTAAATCTTTGCAATGAGACAAGTCCTTTGAATTTTAATTGTATTTCTTTCACAACCTAAAATACCTTTCAAATTTAAAACTTCATAATTTAATTATGAATTTATTTATTTGCGAAAAATTGAATCCGAAACTTATCGATTTTGAACTTTTCAACTTTAAAATGTCCAACATGTAATTCGAAAATTTGCAAACTGATTACGGATTCAGAGAAATAGAAATTGTTTGGTTTTGATCGTTAATAATTAAATATTGTCTAATTATGAAGCTTCAATGAGAAATCAAGCAATTTTTGATGTTCCCAACCAAATGGTAAATTTTTCAGTTTTTAATTTTTATACGTCGAAGAAGTAATGAAGTAATGCATACCTGAAGCTCTTGCCACATTGTTCGCAGATGTAAGTTCCCTTTTCGTGTCTCTGCACGTGAGACCAGCGGGCCGTGTAGCTTCTGAAATTTGATGAAAAGTTTAATCGTTACCTTCCAAAAATTGAAGGCAGAGATCACAGTCCCTCCCACTTTTTTTCCTTCAGATTTAAAAAATCGCCCAGAATACATAAAATAAATAGTTATGACCATTTTTCCATTATGGTTACGAAGTTTTGATTTCTTTTTCAGGATTTATACCCAGAATTTGAAGACATTAGAAAGCATTTTTTTCATGAAATTTCCCATAAACATGTCATTCTTCCACAACAATCACAGGGCATAAAAATATCTGTGATATTTGTGGAGAATTTGCATAAAAAAAAATATTAATTAAGAAATTGGAAATCAAATAATGTTTTTCCTTGTAATTCAACACTATTCGTTTCGAAGATCATTGGTGGTTTTTGTCCTATGATTGTAATGGGAAATTACATGGTACTTTTCACAGTAGGGGAAGACTAAAAAGTCATATCTAAAAAAGTTGCTAACAATATGATACAAAACATTTTTAATAATGAATTTGATCCCTTTTCTCTTCACTTTTTGGAAAAGATCCCCCTTGAATCCCCCTTTCTAGGGAACAATTACCTCTTGTACTAAAAATTAACCTACTGAACCGTTGAGATCCCTGTAAATGACATGATCACATACAATAGGGTGTGGCGAAAAAATATTTGATTTCATTTTCAAATTTGGAGGGAGTCCAAAAATTGTAGTTTGATATTTGGATCTCTCAGCAAAAAGTTGAAGGTAAAAAAATTCATAACTTATGTTCGCGCATTGACACTGAAGCTCAAAATAGGGAAGTAAAAGTGTTTTTTTTTTTTTTTTTTTTTGGAACGGATTCAATTTTTTAATAGAAGAAGATTTCTTGAGATTAGTACGTGTAACTATAATTATTATCATCCAAAAACTATACAACCTAAAAATAATCCATATACATCGTGAATTGTTATTTGATTCTAATAAATAACACGAAATCATAATTTTTGATTATCTGAGACTGCTTTTTGTTTACTTCCTAACAAGAATTTATAATTGCCTAACAAGAAAGGTAAATTTTGAACAAAAGAGATAAATTTTTGATCAAAGCAGATGACTTCTTTACATAAAAGATTAGTTGTCAACTTGAAAAGATGAATTTAAAACAAAAATGATCATTTTTAACAAAGAGAGATGAATTTTCAACAAAATAGTTTGACTTGGGGGAAAAAAATAGTCAATCGAATAGCAGCTTTTTCATCCAAATAATTGAACTTTCCAGTGGGAAAAAATTAATTTTCAACATAACAGTTAACTTTCCAACGGAATAGTTGAATTTTCAATTTGAGAAGATAAATTTTCATTTTTAACAAGAACAAAAAACATCAAGTTTTAACTAAAACACATTACTTTTCTACCACACAAGATAAACTTACAACCCAAAAAGACACATTTTTCAATTGAACAGGTAAATATTTACCCGCAAAGATGAATTTCCCGAAAAAACAATAAGTTTCAACCAAGCAGTTGTATTTACAACCAAACAGTTGAACTTACAAGGAAAATGAGTGAATTTCAACCAGAAACATTTGCGAGCCAAGAAGACAATTTCTTAAGATGACTGTTGAAGTTTTAAACTGTAAAGACGAGTTTTTAAACAAATGGTTTATTTTTCAACCAAAACAGATAAGTTTTATACCCTAAAAGATAAATCTTTAATCTGAAAATTCCAACTTTCAATACAAAAGTTGAGTTTCGAAGTTGAAAGTCAATAGTTTTCTAAAACATTCGACGTTTTAGCTTGAAAAATAAACTCTCTTGTTGAAAATTAGCCTCTTAAGGTGAAAAGTTCATCTATTATGGTAAAAAAGTAATCTCCGTTGAAAATTATATATTTTTCTGCAAATTCGTTTTTGCGGGCTCAGAAGTCAACGCAAAGCAGTCTTAAATAGTAGGAAATCTTGATTTTATATAATTAATTTCCCTTTGATGACATCGATGAATCGAAAATTTTTTATTGCTGCAAAGCTTTCGGAAGATTTAAGTTGGTGTAAGTATTAAATTTAATAACCTTTTTTGCGAATTGAAAAATCGTTATTTAACCAAGTGCAAACCTATTCTTCCCCCTTTGTCCAAGTTTCATAACAATTTTGAATGCATATGGATCTTTTATTGATGCATAGTTTTTAAAGAATAATTATTGTTGTAGATAACTATTTAGAACAAAAATGCTATTTTTCGTTATTTTGAGCTTCATAGTCAATGCGACAACTGAGACATATTTTTTCATCTGTAACTTCTTGAGAGATCTAGGTACCAAACAACAGCTTTTATACCTTCTACAACTTTGCAAAATAAAAATATTATTTCTACGCTCCATCCTAATATACAAGAATAAGAAAAAAAGATAAAGTACCGGAAACTTTTATCGCAAATGTGACAAGAATAAGGCTTCTCTCCTGTGTGAATGTGCTCATGATCCAGCAAAGACTGATAAGTTGCCAAAGTTCTTCCACAGAATCGGCAAACGTAAGTTCCGCTCACGTATCCTTTCTTAGCCAATAAAGCGGCTGGTGGCTCTAAACCATGATCTTCTTGAATGTGGCTCACGAGTTGACGCACTTTTTCAAATATTTGTTCACAGTGGGTGCACTTATGTCCAAAGTGCAGCTCTCGATGTACTTTCTAATTTCAAAAAACAAAAAAAAGAGTAAATGTGCATTTCAGAATAGGAATCCTGATACATTTTTTATTGGCAGAGGAAAATTCTTTTTTTTTCCACTTACCATGTTGGACAAACGGTGGAAACCTTTACCACACATGTCACACACGTGTGGTTTGATTCCTTCGTGTATTGACCTCATGTGTTCTCTTAGCCTCACAGCATCTCTGAAAGATCGGTCACATGCGTTGCATTTGAAATTATTCCAGCATTCGGGATCGTGGACCTGGATAGAAAAAATATAAATAAACGTTAAAAAAGAAAGCAGCATCTAAATAGACATCCAGAGTGTGTACCGGGCCAGAGATGGGCATAATTCAATTGAATCGCTAATCAAATTAAATTTGAACTATTCCCAATCCCGAACAAAATTATTTCGGATTACTTTTATTCCCGTAATCCAAAAATGCGGGATTACGGAATAATTTTATTCCCGGTTTCTAATTAAATTCACGCTCATTTCCCGGTTTTCCGAAAAAATCGCCATCCTGTCTGAGGAAATTCTCACCGAAATTGGATGATTTTCAAGAGAAACAGTTGAGTATTATGGAAAACTTACAAATTCAAACATTTGAAAATTAGAAACGATTCTAGATAAATTAATAAATTTCAACAATTGTAGGTTATTTCAAGAATTTTTTGCCGAAATCAGATATTTAGAAAAAGTGAGATCTTCTAGAAAATTTACCAATTCGAACAATTTTAAATTATCTACGGGAATTCTTGCTGGAATCGAGTATTTTGCCGTAAACAGTAATGTTGTTCAGAAAACACGTATGTTCGAACCATTTAAAGTTATGCGGGGCCAATCTCGCCGGAAATTCTTGATTTTCGACGAGAAATATTTGTTCTAACTAAAAATGCAACTATTCTATTTTTGGTTGAAAATTTGTTTGTTTTTTTTTGTGCAAAAGTTAATCTTCATGGTTGGAATTTAATATTTTTTGGTTGTACATTCAACCATTTTTTTAACTAGTATTTTTTAATATAATTTATTTGCTATCGATTTCAAATAGAACACTTTTTGGTAGAAATATCAACTATTACATTTTCCTTTAAGAGTTCATTTTTTTCCTTGGAAATAGAATCACTTGGTTTCATTTTAATTTATACCACTTTGTAAGGAAACAGTTCTGTTTGGGGTGGAAATTCATGATTGTGGTTATTAATTTCTGTAGCATTAAACTGTTATGTGAAAAATTCTTAATTTTTGCATATCAAATCGGGAATTTGGTAGCAAATAAAACTAGTTAGTATAAAATTTCATATTTGTCTGGCAATTTTACTGGTTCGTAGAAAATAAATTCTTTTGACTTGAAAATTAACATTCCATTTTCGTTTTATATTTCATTTTTAATAAATTTGGCATTTTTAAACTTTCACAGTAACTGCCTGAATACGAACTAGTTGAATTTTGTACAAAATAATTTAGGTTCCTTAAAGAAAAACTTGAATTCAAGAGAAAAACTTGCGACTGTAACCACAAAAAAAAAGAATTCCCAACAAAAAAATCTGCCCGCTTCGCGGGCACTTTCTCGTCGCGCGCCTCGCGCGCAGCTCGCTTCGCTCGCAAGTATCAGCGCGCCTAGGGCGCGCGTCCGTAGGATCTCGCGCTTCGCGCTCG
>WSXT02078813.1:0-26476 GCA_011762715.2 Neuroterus valhalla
ATAATAATATCATCATTTTTTCGGATAAACTGTTTTGTTCTAATGAAACTTTGATGTAGAGTTGAGTTGTGAATTGTGAAATTTTCATTTTTATAATTCCAGTTTAATGCCCAATAGACGAAATCACTTCTTACTATGTTTCTTAAATCGGATGTAATGTTTTTCATGCTATATTCTAAATTGTTTATTAATTTTGCAGTTGGAAAATGTTTTCTATTATATGGTAAAGAAAAGTTCCCACCTAGCCCAATTATATCTTTTACATCGTTTGGTATAACTTTTTCAGATAGATTTATACACCAATTTTCTGTGTCCGTGGTTATTTTTGTAGTTTGTTGCAATCTTAAATTCTCAATTTTCAAAAGTGAACTGTTAATCAATTTTTTAACGAACATATCAATACTAGGTTTAATATTCGTGAGCAAGTCATCGAAAAAGATTTCTGAGAATTTCAATATAATTTCGTTTTTGGAAAAATGTAAATCCTTACCAATATCTTTGATTTCAAGAGAAATATCGGTGGTTTCACTTTTTAGTATTATTCCGCCAAAAGAATTAATAGATGTTTCAATATTTAAATAAATTTTCTTAGAAAAACATAGGATGTTAGGTTTAATATTGCAAATAATGTGGTTTGGTAGAATACCTTCATGTTTACATCTGTATAAAAATCTACGTTGGTTTTTCCTTCTTTCCATATAAAAAGTGAGATGTTGCCACTTTTTGATAATCCAGACTGCATATCCACCATGTTCTTCTCTCAATCGTCTGTAATATCCCTCGTTGTTCATTGTGATGTTCGAATTTAAGGCCAGTATATATATCTTATGTGTTTGACGGTTGATATTAAAATAAATTTTGTTGAGGCCTATACCCCAATGTTTCTAACTTCTGTACATAAGTATCTACTTCTTCTTTTGTTTTGCCTTGAAAAGGACCTGGATTCAGGTCGAAACATGTGGGCATCAAATAAATTATTTGCTTATACGGTTGTTCAGAAGAATGTCGAAACTGAAAATGGCTGCATCTTGGTGGAAAAAAACGCTGGTGACTGTTCAATAGCTCATTATGAAGGGGAAAAGTAGTACTAAATGATGACGTTTCGAAACAAGACCAAACAAATTTTACGCGCCCAGTACATAATATCAAAAGTAGCGAAAAAACAATTTTTCGAGTATATAACCTCAAATATCTCAAAATCCTGACGTGATAGACATATTCTAAGCTCGGATTCGGATTCTGCGGAAAAAATCACTTCGGAACAGACCCTCACTTTTTTACAACAAATCGAAGCAAACTATTTCTAACCAAAAACGTAGAATTTTCAACCAAGAAGATTACCTTTCTACTGAATATTTGAGTCGTCAACAAAATAGAAGATACACACTTTTAACGAAAAATGAAATAGTTTAACGAAACAGTCGAACATTTAACCAAATATTTGAATTTCCAAACGTAGAGAGGTTTTTGACAATGAAGATAAGTTTTTCACCAAAAAAGACAAAATATCAACAAAACACATACATTTTTGACCTAATAGTTGGGCTTTGCTAGGAAATAGTTGGATTCCAAACAACGAGATCAATCTTTAATAGAAATAATTAGTTATTGAACAGATGAATCAATCCCAAATCAAAGCAAAATAATGTTCAACCGGTAGTATGCAGTCTTGAACAAGAAGGTTAACATTCTACAAAAAGAAAGATGTATCATCAAAGTACATTCATTTTGAAGCAGGAAAGATCAATTTTGAATTAAAAACAAACAAGCATTTTTTTTACGAAAAAGATGAAATCCTTCAATTTGGTAACGTAGTTCATAGACGGCCGTTAATTCGGGCTAGCAAAAATGTATTAAACCAAAAAACTACGTACTTTAAAAAGGGGGGGGGGCGAAGAAAATTTATGTCACGGTTGGGATTGTATCATCGTCGCTGAAGTTTCACTACTGACGTGCGTGGTTTCCACATGCAAATTTTTTCCTATCTTTCATTCCTGTATTTTCATACTAAATCTTTCTAAAATTCTTATATTTTCAGATCAGTTCCCTGCTTGGTATGACAGATTTCAATATAGATACTTTCTCTAATAAAATGGAGGAAATGTTAACAATTATTCGACAAGTAAACGAACAGTTTAAAGACCCGGAACAAACTACGTTTGTTTGCGTTTGTATAGCAGAATTTTTATCTCTTTACGAAACAGAGAGGCTGGTCCAAGAATTAACGAAATGTGGAATAGACACTCACAATATTCTAGTTAATCAACTCTTGTTCTTGAGGGAAGGTGAAGTGCCTTGCAGATTGTGCCGCGCAAGACGTAAAATTCAGGATAAATATTTAGATCAGGTAACGTATCTTACAGAAAATTAAAATTTATTATAATAAGGGTGAAAATGGAAAAGTTGAAAGTATTTGATTTTGATTTTGATTGGGAAAAAATATTTCAGATCAACAGAACTTATCTTTTTATTCATATTTATTACAATAAACGCGAAAACAATGGTTTTTGGCATTGAAAAGTTCGCATCAAAGGTTTTATTTTATTTTTATTATTTTCTGTAGTTGATGACAATCTGTTAATGTAAACCATCTACGGTATTTTGTAAAGTCAAAATAACAATAAGATTGTCTTCTCGAGGCTTAGAATATAAACATTGTAATTTCATCATCATTGCAATGGATAATTTATCATCTGGGTAGAAAAAACATTCTATTGATATTTCGCCCCTAATGATTCTTATTTTCGTAATACTCCTGTATTAAACGTTAATTATATGAATAAAGTTTGATAGAACATAAATTAGTTTCTATACTATGTTGTTGCAAAACACTATACTAAAAGGGCAATTTACTTTAAATTTATTATTAATAATTCCCAAAACATGAAATAAGAGGAATTTTGATTATTTTCCGTTTTGCATCTAAGAGGCCGTGTATAATTCAAGTAAAGACACTTTTTGAAGACGTATTCCTAAAAATTAAAATCCTAGAAATCCCTTGGAACATTCCGAAATTCCCTAAAATATTTCAAATCCTTGGGAATCTTTCGAAATTTCTGGAAACTTTCTAAAGGTCTTCGAAATGATTTGGATTCCCTCAAAACTCCCTCATATATTTGAAATCTCATTACATTTCTGAATTCAATTGCAAACCTCGTGGAATTTTTTCAATCCCCTAAAATATTTTGATTCCTTTGAAATTCTTTGGGGTCCCATCGAATTATTAAAATGAACTTGAAACTCCTTTAAACTCCCTTCCAATTATTGTATTTTATGAAAATTTTCTTGAAATCTCATAAAATTTATAACATATCTTGAATCCTTTGGAATTGGAAATCTTTCCAAACTCTTGAAACTTTTAAGATCTCTTCAGAATTTTTTGGAATAATTTAAATACTCAAAAATATTCACTTCCTTGAAATCTCATGAGATTCAAAAATCAACTAAAAACTCCTTGCAATTTCCAAAATACCGTTCAGTATTTTTAATCATTTCAAATCTCTAGAAATCCCGCGAATTTTGTGAAATATCTTGAAAATGACTTTGAAATTGGGTTTTAAAAATATCTTGAATGTAATGAAATTATTTGACAACGTTAAAAAGTGAATGCGATGAGAAATAGATGAAATCTTTTTAAATTCCCTAAAATATTTTAAATCCTTTGAAGTGTTTTGAAGCCCCTTTAAATTATTGAAATCAATGACTGTTTGAATCTTTAACAATTCCACAAATTAATAAAAATCTTTTAAGAGAACCTCGAATTATTCAAATCAATTCGAGATCATTTGAAATATTTTGGAACATCTTCAAATATTTTAGACTTTAAAAATGTTCAAAATCATTGTGGACTCTTAAGAGCTCCTGCAAATTTCTCGGAAGTTTTAAACATATCTTAAAATCTGTGAAATCCTTTGAAATGTTTGCAATCACCTTGAATTTTTACAATCAATTTCCTGAAATTCCTTCAAATTATTGAAATCAATGAAAAAGCCTTTTGAATTTTTTCGAATACCCTCAAATATTTCTAATCTTTCAAAACTTTTTGAATTCCTTGCCAATGATTGAAATAATAAAAAAATTCCTTAGATTCTTTTTAAACGCCTTTAAATATTTCAAATCGTCCAAACCTGTTTGGAATCCCTTCAAATTATTGAACTCAATGACAAATTTCTTGGAATCTTTTATGATAATGTTCAAATATATCAGATCTTTTGATCAATCTCAGAAGATCTCAGAATCTCAGAAGATCCTAAAATATTTCATGCATTCAAAATCGCTTATGATACCTTGGAAACCTTTCAAAGCTGGTGAAAATTCCTTAAAAGTTTAAAAAAACCTCAAAATCTTTTGAAATTCCACCAAATATTTCAAATCCTTTGAGATCCTTCGGAATTCCTTTTAATTAATAAAATCAATTAGAATTCCTTGGAATCTTTTGAAACGCCCTAAAATATCTCATACTTGCAAAATGTTTTTAAATCCCTCAAAACTTTTTAGAGCTCTTGCTAATTCCTTCGGAGTTTCAAAAATATCTTCAAATCTATGAAATCCTCTGAAATCTTTCGGAATCCCTAAAAATAATCTCCAGTAATGGAAAATTCCTTGGAATCTTCAACAATTCCTTTAAATATTCCAAATCTTTTGAAATCTCCTTCGAAATTCTTTCAAATCATTGAAATCTTCAAAAAATTCCTTGGCGTGTTTTTAAATACCCTTTAATTTTCAAAATCCTTTAAACTTGTTTAGGATCCTTGAAACTTGTTTGAAATCCTTACGAATTATTTATTTCAATGACAAATTTTATTGGATACTTCCATGATTCCCTTGAAATATTTCGAATTCTTCGAAATCCCTTCAAATCATTGAAATAAATGAAAATTTCTTTGTAAATTTTGAAAACACTCTAAAATATCTCATATTCAGTAAATCGTTCGGAATCCCTTGAAACTTTCCGAAGCTCTTGAAAATTCCTCGGAAAGTTTTGAAAATATCTTAAAATCTTCGAAATGCTCTGAAAAAATTTAAATTTTTGAAGTAAATGATAAATTCCTTGTAACCTTTATAATTCCTTCAAATATTCAAAATCCTTAGAAGTACATTGAGTAAGTATCCTTTTTTTTACTCAATTTGTATGTGATGATTCAACTCATAATCCATGAAATTAATGAAAAACTATTTTCTCACCAATTACTTTCAACTTTTTGATTTTCACCTATGAATAATCTGGTCATAAAATTTTATCATGTACGAAAATTGTTAAATCGAATGAATTTTCAAGATAATGGATCTCTATGAAGACTTCCACGTAACTAAATTACCTTTACTGGAAAGAGAGGTTCGTGGAGTGCAGCAAGTCAAAGAGTTTTCCGAAAATTTGATCCAGCCTTACAAACCATAATTCTAACGAAAATCGCCAATTCGTCTACTAAGACAAATCCTTCACAATAGTATAATCTGTTATTATATATTTTTTAATACAAATTGTTATAAGACTATACAATTCAAATTCTCCATAGAACTTTTGGCAAATAAGAATAGCGATGTATATTTATTAATAAAGTTTACTAGATTCCAGGTTGCGCTTAAAAAAGTCTTGTTTGTTTTAATACCTACTTCCCATAGAACTCATTTAATGCTAGGGGGATGTTAGGGGGCCTTAATCAACAACAAATCCAGCTGAAAAAATATGCTTCAACGCTTACCATATTTTTGCAACAAAGTTTTGCATTTACCAATTATTTATCATTGAACTTTGATTCGAACTTTGTTCAGCCGCAAAAAATCACATTAATCTCATGAAGTCTCTTGATAATTTTTCAAATATTATAGAACCATTTCGAAATCTTTCATGTCCATTGAAATCCCATTTATATTTGGAACAACCCATGCAATCCCTTGAAAGCTGATATTTTCTGAAATCCTGAGAAATTCCTTTAAAACCCCTTGAAACCTTTTACAATACCCTCAAATCTTAATAAACCTTTGCGATCTCTTCAAAAACCTGGAGGTTTTCAGAAACATTCGAAATCCTTTGAAATCTATATAAAATCCTTTTAAATCTTTGTAAATTTATTTAAATCATTCAAATAAGTGACGAATCCCTTCGAATCTCCCGAATTTCCTGAAATATTTCGAATTCTTCGAGAAAATTTGAAACTTTACAGTGCTCTTGGGAGTGATTTGGGATATTTCAAAATACCCTAGAATATTTCAAATCCTTCAAAATCTTTTGTAATGCCTTGCAATCCCAAAAGCTCTTGGAGGTTCCTTGTATTTTTTTGAATACCCTTAGATATTTATTGCCTTCAAAATCTACCTTCGAGTTATTAAAATCGATTTCAGATTCTCCAGAAAATATTTAAAATCCTTTGAAAACTTTCAAATTATTGAAATCAATTAATAGTTTCTTGGAATCTCTCAAAATTTCATAAAATATTTTATGCTTCTAAAATCCTTTGGAATCCCTTGATATTCGATAAAGCTCTTGAAAATTTGTTGGAAGTTTAAAAAATACCTCGAAATCTCTAAAATTCCTTGACGACCTTTCAAATGATTGAAAACGTTAAAATATACCTTGAAATTTCTCAAAATTCTTTAAAATGTTTCGAAGGCCGTTAAAATGATTGAAATCAACGATGAATTTCTTGGAATCTTTTATTTTTCCCTTCAATATTTCAAATCCTTCCTAATCTTTCTAAATTATAAAGCTCAGTGGAAAATTCCCTCTTGGAATCTTCTCAAATACCCCAAAATATTTTATACTTCCAAAATTTTTCAAAATCCCTTGGAACATTTCAAAGCTCTTGAAATTTCTTTGAAGTTTTGAAAATTTCTCTAAATCTTTGGTTCTACTGGAATCTTCTCTAATCCCTCTAAATTATAACAATCGATGACAAATTCCTTGGAATCTTTTTGAACTGAAATATATGAAATCCTGTAAAATGCTATCAACCTACTGAAATCAATTCCCAATTCCTTAGAATCTATCAAAAATATTCCAAATCCTTTGAAATTCCTTCAAATTTTTGGAATAGATGAATAATTTCTTTGAATCTTCTAAAATTTCCTGAAACATCCATGCATTCAAAGTCTTCTGAAATACCCTGAAATTTTTTGAAGCTCTTAAAAATTCTTTGGAAGTTTCAAGAATATCTTAGAAATCTTTGAAGTCTTTCGTAATCTTCCGAAATTCCTTCAAATTATTACAATGAATAGAGAATTTGTTGGAATATTTTTAAGAATCCCAAAATATTTCATGCCTTTTAAATCTTTCAAAATCCCTTAAAACTTTTCCAAGACATTGAAATTTTCTAGAAAGTTTCGAAAATATCTTGAGATCTTCGTTATTCCCTGACATTCCTTCAAATTATTGGGCACAATGAGAAATACGTCAAAACCCCTTAGGATCTTTTGATGTTCTTGCAAATCTTTTAAAATTTCTTTCAAATTGCATACATCTTAAAGCTCTTACGAACTCCTCAGAAGTTTCGAAAATATTTCCAAATCTATGAAATTCTCTAAAATCTCTAAAATTTTTTCAAATTATAACAATCGATGAAAAATTTCTTCAAAATATTTTAAAATTGCATGAAATAGTCCAATTTCGAAATTCCTTCAAATATGCCGGTGTTGTTTGAGTGGTTTGGATCGGTACGAGTCGGTTTTCATCGTGTCTCTTAACTTCAAAACTGTAGCTTAGAAAGTGTCAAGTCACTTGAAATTGGATAGAAAATGACAGAATTCGAATTCCAACGGGAATAGCGCATCGCGTTTTCGTCTCACGCGCAAGAGCTTTTTGCAAATTATCCACGATTACGTTGCGGACGATGGCGGAGTCGTCAGGGTTAAACCTCTGAAATGTCACTATTTTTCGGAGTATATTGATTCGCCCACTAAGTATTGAGGCATGACATTATCATCACAAATTCCGTCGAAAAATGCGACTCAGACTTGTGAGAGGAATACTAATCCTGGCATTGTTAGGCAATATAATAGTGTGGCAAAAAATTTGGAGGTTATTCACGGCGCAGCATATGTCGCCAGCAACGGATTTAGGGGTGGTTTCTGAAAATCCTCACAAATTCCATCGTCGTTTGGCTCGCCTTGTTACAGTTGTGATCCGCCAATTCGAAACTTTTGAGAATGACGTTGCGGCGACAGTGGAATCAATTTTAAATTCCTTTCCTACCATTCAAATTTTGATCGTGTGCGATGAACTACCCTATCCGCCACTTGAATTGAATTTGTCAAATAGTACCTCCCAAAATGTACGACTTGTCAATCTGCAACCTGGATTCAACAAATCTTTCGACGAAAGAAATCCATTGTTTCACGTCCGTACTAAATTCATTCTTATATTGCCAGATGCTACTAGAATATCAGCAAAGCACATGTTACAGGTATGGCGATTTTTTAATTAATATTCTCACTAAAATGTTTTACAAGCAGTTTTTATTAAGAGCGAAAAAACTTTTCGATCTTTCTGAATTGTAGGTCGAATAATGAAACTTGCTCGAAGAATGTACAAGTTTAAGGAAAAGGCGAAAAATAATCTAACTTTAATAATTTTTTCCATATAGCCTGAAGGGTGTCTTCTAACAAGGAAACTTGGAATAAAGCTGGGATTCAAAATGGAATTTTAAGTTACAATTAGCACAATTTTGATGAAAAAATTCTCATTCTCAAAAAAAATCTCATTTGGTTGAGAGTTCAGCTTTTTTGTTGGGAATTCGTCTTTTTGGTTGAAAAATTCACGTGTTTGGATGAAAATAACTTTATTGTTGGAAAACTCATACTTGAGGATTGAAAATTCAACTGTTATGTAGATGATTTGACTTTTCGGCTTCGAATTTCAATAAATCTGTGATGTTCGTTTGTTGTAAATAAATTTTTTAAACTGAAACTTAAGCTTTTTTTGTTGGAATTTGGTCTTTTTTGCTTGAAAATTTAACAATTAGGTTGTTTCTTCTGCTGAAAATGATTCTTTGAAATGAATGAAAATGAGAGGCGAATTTCAATCCGAAGGATGAATTTTCAAACGGAAAGATTATTATTCAATAAAAAAAGCTGTATCGTATAAACTCAGAATAGAAGAGTTTTCGAGCAAAAAAGATAAATCTTTTAAGAGACAGTTGAATTTTCAAAGCGAGAAGGTAAATCTACAAAAAAAGATAATTAAAATACAAGAGACATTAATTTTCCATACAAGAAAGATTACTTTTCTCCCATAAAAGATAAATTCCCAATCCAAAAGGACCTTTTTACGACATAATAGTTGAACTTTTTACCAATTTTGAGCGAATAATAACATTTTCAGACAATCAAGATTGATGTTCAACCAAAAGCTGTTGCATTTTCAACCAAATAGTTTAATTCTCAACGATCAAGTTCACTTTCAACAAAGAAAAATTGATTTGAAATTCAAAAGAAAAATTTTAATACATTCTTTTTCATCCGAAAACTCGTCTTTTCTTATTAGAGAATAATTTTTCCCATTTGAAAATTCATCTCTTTTAGGGGGAAATTTATGCATGTCGTTGACAAATTGTCTTTTTGATCAGAAAATTGATCTTCGTGGTTGAGAATTTATCTTCTTCGTCTGAGAATCATCATTCAAGTTTTGGATTCATCTCTGGTATAAAATTTAACTATTTTCTCGAAAATCAATGTTTTTTGAATAACTATTATTTTTTCAACTGATTATAAAATGTTTTTTTTTTTTGTGAAAAATTCAACTGTTCGTCGAAATTATTTTTTGAAAATCATTGCCCATCAAATGAGCAGCATACAATTATGAATACAAATGAAAAGAAACAACCACAGTTTCATTATTTGATTATTTAATTCAGTAATTAATTTTTTCTTCAATAAGATTACTTTATGCCTCCATCATCAATCTTGAATTTGGTTATCGGACCTAAACTTTGAAAAAAACCGAGAAGCTTTTACACTTTACAACAAGGGTTTCGTTCATTTTATTGCTTCTTGCATTGTTACTATTATATTTTCCATCTTGTCCGTGTCCACTAATGTGATGAAAAATCGACTTCTGATTTTTAATACACAATCCCCCTCATTATTTTTGGTTGCAAAAAAAAAAAAATTTTTCCAAATTCTTTTTTTAAAAACAGTCGATCGTATTCTTAAAATATTGGAAGAGCTCCAAACCCTTCTGTGAATGATATTTAAGGAACTTAAAAATATTAACAAATTAATATTTCATCTTATTCTATTTCTTGAAGGATATGATCAACTATGTGTCTAAAGTTGGCACAACAAGTGTGCCAGTTGGTAGAAATTCTTTGGGCTGCTTCAACATGGCACTCAAAATTAAGGAATGGAGTTTACGCGTTACAAATGTTGGAGGCACAGTTTGCGATGCTGTGATTGGAAGGCACGTTATATTGATGGAAGCGAAATTGTTGAGAAAATTATCTGATCCTTTTATGCTGCCCTTCACGGATGCTCTATATATGCAGACAAGAACGCTTGGAATCAAGGTAAATTCTGGATATCAAATTATTTTCTGAAAAAAGTTCCATTGTTTTCCTCGCAGGGGCAGTCTATAAACTGCGTTACTAATTTTGAGCTATTTTCTGTTGAAATTTTGGAGCCAAACATTCGAAACTTTTCAAAAGCAGTTGAATTTTCAACAAAAAAGTTCATTTTCAACCCAAAGTATCAATTTTTGATCAGAAAAGATGGATTTTATAGAATAAACGGATTAGATGTTTTTAAAACGAAGTACTTGAATTTCCAACCGAATAATCCAATTCCTCATTCATATTCAAATGAAGACAGTATCATTTTCTACCAAATATATAGCATTGAATTTTCAAGCCAAACCGGCAAGTTTATAATCCAACGAACAATTTTTCAAATGGAAAATATTAATATTTAACCAAACAGCTGCATCGGTTCCTCAAAATAGTGGAAGTTTTAAATCAAGAAGATACATTTTCTGGAAGACAGCTGAATTCTTGAAGTCTGGTCAAACGAAGAAAATTAATTTTTAACAAAATATAACTTTCAACAAATTAGATGGCTTTTAAACGAAGTAGTTGGAATTCCAAACGGAAGGACGAATTTTAAACAAAACAGTTAATTGTCTGAGCAAAAATGTTTCCTTCAACAAAATAACTGGATTTTCAACAACAAAATTTAACTTTCAACAAATATATGCATTTTCAATGATATAGTTGCAATTTCAACCTGATAATCGAATTTGCAATGAGGATTTCATTTCTAACCAAGAAAGATGAATTTCCAATCCAAATGGACGATTTTTCCACAAAATAATTCAAATTTAGTGGAATGGAAGTATTAAAAAAATAATTTTTTTTAACCAAATAGTCGAATCAGGAAACAGTTGAATTTTTAACCCTTCAGATCCAATTTTTAACAAAAAAATGTATTTTCAATCAAGAAAAGTGAATGTTCAACCTAAAAGACGAGTTTTTAATTTTCAAGAAAAAAGCTGCATCATTAACTCCAGATAGTAGAATTCTGGAGTCGAAAAGAGCGATTTTTTGGAAGATAATTAAATGTTTGAAGCGAGGAAATGAATTTCAACAAGAAAATCCATTTAAATCAGAGGAACATTGATTTTTAACCAAGAAAAGATCATTTTTCATCCATGAAAGATGAATTTTCAATCCAAAAGGGCCAGTTCTTTGCGAAACAGTTAAATGTTCGACCAAAAAAGATAAACTCTTAGAATGGTTATATTTTTGACAAAATAATTACATTTTTAACAAAATGACAAATAACAAAAATACAATTCTTAAACGATAAAAAATAATATCCAACTCAAAAAATATGCATCATCAACTTTAAATAGTGGAATTTTCAAGTAAAAATAGAAATTTGACGTCTTCTTTTTTAACAATACATCTTTCTCTTCTCTTCCAGCCTCATGATCCATTCCTCACCCTGTCCATGCACATCCAAAATCCATTTTACTCTTCCTTCCATACTCTCCCCTCCTCTTTGGTCACCTGTATACTTCTCTAACACATGCAACCATGATCCCTGCTCATACCTACAGACTCTACACAAATTCTTATTTTGATTCATTCGATATCTACATGCTCTCACCCCTGTCCCATTCTGAATCTCATAACTCGATTCCATTTGTTCTGTTTTTTCATCTTCTTCGAGTATTCTGGCTCTCTCTTCCCCCCAACCATCCTATACCAGCTGTTAGACTTCGACTTTGAATCTTTTCCCCATCTTTCCTCTTTTTGCTATCTCCATCTCTATCTCTTCTCCGCCATGCCCTAACCCCCACTTGCATACCGTTCTTGATTCTCCTTTCGCATCTCTCCTTTTCCCATTTCGAGTGTTCCATCTTACTCCACTTCTCTTGATTTGTAATCTCCCAGACACGCTCTTGAGCAATTCCGCCTTCCTCCCATATTTAAAGTTTTTTTCTCATAATTCCATGATCTTTTCAGACACCTGACCATCATCTTCTCTCTTCCTATTTCTTCCGTCAGCATATCGCCTGGACATCTTACTTTCATACCCATTTGAATAAACTCTCATGCAGACTTTCTACTCTTTTATGCTTCATCGATTCCCAGATATACACTTTTCAATAAAGACTGACCACACCAGCACATCGAGCATACACATACTTGTCCTCCAGTCGTCCTTAAACCTTCTCTACCCCTCTACCCGTCTTGCAGATTAGTCCCTCCTCCTGCTATAAATCAAAAACCTAAGTAGCGAAACTCTTTCAGCAGCTCCACCTCCTCGTTATTAATCTTCCATTTGTACTCTAATGTACGCTTTCTTTTTCTGCAACTCATTATTTTGGTCTGAGTCACATTCACTATGAAATGCTTTTCTCACACATACTCTTCGATACCTCCTATGACTAGACCCACCACTCTTCGATAAACCGCTTCTAAAAGTACATCGTCTGGATATAATTATGAATGAACTTCGCCTTTTCCCAATATGGCTCCTCCTTTTCCCTTCTTCTCCATCCTATCCACAAAGTCTGGTAATGCGATATCAACAGAAGAGGGCTTAAAGGTCACCCTTTTCTAAGCCCTCTTTCTGTCCTCTTCAAATCTCTCTGTCTCTCTTTGATGGACTTCCATATCATTCTCTTGTTAATGGAGTCAAATGCTGCTTAAGAATCCATAAACAGTGCCACTAGTTTTTATTTCTCATGACCTAAGTTCCTATTGACGAGGAAATTGAGCACATAGATGTTTTCTGTGGTCCCCATCCTTTTTCCAAACCTTGTTTGGTTGTGTAGTATACTTTTATTTCCCTCCACCTGTCTTTCCAACATATTTCTAAGTTCTTCAACCTCGACTTTTTATTGCACTGTCATAAGTGTTATACCTCCTTTAATTCTTTTCTTTCTCTTTCCTTGAATAATAGTCTTACCAAGTTCCATTCACCCCTTTTCTACTTATTACCTTCTCCGTTATCCGTGTCCCCCACGACGATCCTCCTTCCTCACTCTTCTAACCCATTTTCCACAACTCCTAACAGCTTCTTGAAATACTCTGTCCACTCCCACATCCCGATTTCCTCATTTATACCCTTCCTACCTCTTCTTTCCCGGTTCACCACTTGTTATTCCTTCCCCTCCTTTACCGCTTGCTCGACCTCTCCCATGTACTTCCCCTCCTCCTTTAACATTGTCTGGTGATTTCTTTTCCTCTTGTTCGGTTCTCTTTCCTCCATTCCCTCTTCTTTACATTTTTGATACTCTTCTCCATTCTGTCTTTGCTTTCCCTGCATTCATCGTCTCATTAACCTGTCCTGCCTCCATCCCCATTTGCTTTTGGCCTCTCTTCCTCCCTCGAACTCTTCGCCTCCTTGTTTTACATTTTTAAAAATTTTCTTTTAACGTTTTTTTCCTCCAGCTGCCCTTTTTTCTTTTTCTTCGCATCTTTCCTTCTTCCCCCCACCGCGTTTTGAGCCGCAACCTTTAAAGTCGCTTTTACAGGAAAGTGCTTGCAGCCTATCTCATGTCCCACTTTCATTCTAACCATCAGTTTTCTCATTTTTTCTTTTGCCAGGATATAATCTATTACGGCGTCGTTTTCGTCTGTAAACGTAATTTCTCTTTCCCCATCCCTCAATTATATTGCGATTAGATAAACCAACCAGCTTCTGTTTATAGATTTTGGCTTCTAATTCTTTGGTTAATCTATCATATGTACTACCTGTTCAGAGGGCTAACTAGCCCTAGGAACTTCTTTTAGAATAAATAAAAATAAAAATTTCAAACCTTAAACAAATATTTCTCATCAAATCAATACAATCGAAAATATTTCAATCATTTTAACGAAAATCATAAACTTTTGACCGAAATTGTTTTTTTCCTACCATCAAACACGATTTCTCAACAAATGTGTTCAATTTCTAACCTAAAAGATTTCTCAGTCAAAGAAGAGTAAAAATTTCTACAAAATTGTTGATTTTCCTTATCAGAAAAACACATTTCCTAAAATATTTCGATTTTCAACCAGAAAGATGAACCCTCAACCAGAAAAATAAAAGAAAGGGACTAATTTCCAGCCAAAAATGATTAATTTTCAATTTGCAAAAATTGCAATACTTATTTATACTCTCTCCCTTTCACGTGTTTAAGAGTCTTTACATGACACCTCTCCTCTACATTTTACTAAATTCTCCTTTACATGACCTCTCCAGAATGCGATACGGGAATCGAACCCGCCACCAGAAGAAGTAGGTCCAAAGC
Source organism: Neuroterus valhalla (assembly GCA_011762715.2). NCBI lineage: Eukaryota > Metazoa > Arthropoda > Insecta > Hymenoptera > Cynipidae > Neuroterus > Neuroterus valhalla. The sequence continues at coordinate 14,732 of WSXT02078813.1, forward strand.
TCATACCTTAGCCCCCGTGACTAACTGACCACCCCAATTTGAAAAAATTAAATTATCGGCAAAGTAGTTGAATTTTCAATTAAACATTGAAAGAAACGGATTATCTATAAAACGGGTCGATTTGCATCCCAAAACTATGATTTTTTGGAAAAACAACTGGTGTTTACCCTAAAAGGATGACTTTCTAACGGAATTTCTGAATTTCGTGAAAAATGGTAGTATTGAGTGGAAAAAATTGATTTTTAACTAAAAAGAAGTTTTGATAGAATAGTAGAATTTTCAACCAAAAAAGATGATTAGGAAAAATTTCGAGCAGGACAGATTTTATACTTGAATCAAAAATAGTTAAATTTGGCCAGAAAAGCTCGATTTTGAACCACAACCAAAACAAAATAATTTACAAGCAAACTGTGAAACTTTTTAACAAGAAAGATGAAAAAAAATGGACTCAATTGATGAAGTTCCAAATTAAAAAAATAAATGTTCAACGAAGCAATTAGACTTCTAACATGAAAAATATATTTTTAACAATAGAGTGGGAAGTGCAATTATAAAGACGAATTTTCAAGCATAAAGCATTACTTTTGGACTACAGTGTCGAATTTCCAACAAAATAATTGAGTTCTTTACCAAAAAACTAATTTACCTGTCACAAAAAAGACCAATTTTCAAAAATGTAGTTGAATTCACAACCTACAAAAATTTTTTTTTAACGGAAAGTTTATTAGTTGATAATTCAGCCCAAAAAGATTTTATTTTCCGAATAAAAACAGTTGCAGATTGTCAGGAAACAAGGATTCACAACAAAATATCTGAATCATCAAGAAAAACACGATGATTGTTAGCTAAGCTGTTGCATTTCTAATCGAAAATGTGAAATTCTAACAATTGTCTTAATTTTTAACTGGAAAGGACAAATTCTTTAATAGGACTGTAAAACCTGCGAAAAATAAGTTCAATTTCATTGACCTTCGCCTTTCTATTCAAATAGCAACTTTTTCATTAATTTCTTCTTTCCCAACAGATCCATATCTTGAAAAAACACCCATTCTCTGAGGGGAAACCATTGCATCGCAGTCAACAAGCCCAATCGAAGATGCAGCAGCTACATCGAAGTCGAGAACGTGTGATGTTCGAAAAATTGGGCATCAAGAAAGTCGTTCGAGCTTCAAGTTCCGTCGAGTGGTACGGTTGTTCCAGAGAAACAGTTCATTGTTTCGGATCAGTAGTGAACGGGGTACCTTCTTATTTCTACCAGAACAGATACACGCCGCCTTGCTGCCTCGCTGGCTTGCGAAAAGTCGCCTATCATGTCTTCGACAAGCTGGAGGAAGTTGGGATTCGATTTTGGTTGGAAGGTGATTCTCTTTTAGGAGCTATGAGAAACGGGGACATTTTACCTTGGGATCACGAGGTAGAAATTGGTGTAAATCGTGACGATCTTGGTAGATCACCTTGGCTGGTCAAAGCAAGAAATAAACCAGTGACTGATAACCATGGATTCGTGTGGGAGAAGGCGACTGAAGGAGAGTTTTTCAAAGTTCAGTACTCGAAAGTGAATCGGCTGCATGTGAACTTATTGCCCTTCTACTCGAACAATGGAACCATGACGAGGGACGCTTGGTTTTTGAAAAATCGCGACTTTCCGGAACAGTTCCTCCATCCGATGTCGAGTATCGATTTCGCTGGTCGTCAGGTTCCGAGTCCGAATAATATAAGGGATTTTCTAGAAATCAAATACTACAGAGGAGTGATAGAAAATCCAGAGTTACCTGGGAAGATCTCCTTCGACTAAATAGTAGTCTTCCAATCTTTTATAGCCTCTTTCAGTCAGACTGATTTTTTATCAAATGTGATATTTCAAGGGATTCATGTACTAATGAAATTATTCCGCTTCCAACGTTTATGGGGAACGGAGAATAAAGAATTGATTACCTTGGGTAACAAGAGATAATTTTCGAATGGTGGGAAAATCAGACTTTACAAAAGAGGACAATGTGTGATATAGATATAAGATAAAACTTTAATTGAAATAATTAATTACACAGGTCTGCAAAAAATAGGTTTGTATTTGTTGTAACGAAACGAGACGTCTTTTTCGGAGTATTTTTTCCGTAAAATCCGAAACCGAGCTTAGAATATGTCCAACACGTCAGGATTTTGAGATATTTGAGGTTATGTACTTGAAAAATGAGGATTTTCACTTCTTTTGAGGTTATGTACTGAACGCGCGAAATTTTGTTGGTCTTATTTCAAAACGTCTTCATTCAGTACTTCTCTTCACCTTTGAGATAGGCTCATTTTGATTCCGCCATCTTGATTATAAAGATGGCGATTCTCAAACTGTGAATTCTTATTCAGAGACCATCAAGAACTACAGGTACAAATTTCTAAAAGAAATTTCCGAGTGCAAAATGGTTGGTGACTGTTCAATAGCTTATTTTGAAGGGGAAGAGTAGTACTAAATGTTGACGTTTTGAAATTAGACTAAAATAATTTCGCGCGTCCAGTACATAACCTCAGAAGTATCGAAAAATCCCATTTTCCTAGTATATAAACTTAAATATCTCAAATTCCTGACGTGTTGGACATATTCTGAGCTCGGATTCAGATTCTGCGGGAAAGATTACTTCGGAAAAGACCCCCAACTTTTCTACAACAAAACCTTGCAGACCTGTGTTATCTACCTTAAGACAAAAATTTTCAAGAAAAGGGAGGAATTGAGAAAAAAAGGAAACTTCCATCAAAAAGATGAATTCTCAAGAAACTGGATCAATTTCCAATGAAACGAGTTGTATTTCCAAGAAAAAATTCAATGATTGCAAACACAAGTGTCAAATCTTCAACCGGAACAGAATAATTTCTGACAACACAGTTCCATTTTTGACCACACAAAATAAAATTTCTACTAAAAGAGATCGATTCGCATCCCGAAAAAATGATATTTCTACGAAACAGTTGAATTTAAAAAAAAAAGTGCTCCATTCCGAAGAAAAAGAACGAAACAATCAAACGGTCAATTCGTCTTCTTAGCTTAAAATTTATCTCCAGGAATAAAAATTCATTTCGTAGGATATTCATAATTTTATTAGGAAATTATTACTGTTGGTCGAAAGTGCAACTTTTCGAGTGAAAATTTATCGGTTTTGGTGGAGGATTCATCGTCTATTTCGGTTGAATTCAATATTTTTTTATTTTAAATTAAAGTCTGTCATGGATGAAATATCAACTATTTCATTTTATTTAACACTTGATCGTTCTGGTTTGGAATTTAACCGTTCTGATAAAAATCAACTTTGTCGTTGAAAAAGCATTTTGTTGGGTTGAAAATTCAACTTCAATGTTGATCTTTCATCTTTTCGACTTCGAAATGAAACAATTTTGTTGGAGACTAATGTATTCTGATAAAAATTTGTCCATTTGCTTATAAGATTCTTTGGACATACAGTTCAATAATGACCGTACTATTGGACCATATGTCCAAAGATTCTTATGAACTTCATTAGAAATAGAACGGTCGAAAAAAAAATTTTGCAGTGAATTCATAAATATTCTTGCGTTTTGTTGTGAATTCGTCTTTTTGGGTGGAAAGTTAATCTTGTTTCTTGGAAATTCAGCTTTTCGGTTAAGGATCACACTATTTAGTTAAAAACTGATCTTTTTTGTTTCAATTCAACTATTTGGCTAAAGATTCATTCTTGATAGAAAATTTATTTTTCTTAGAACTACATCTTTCTTGGTTCAGAAGTAAATTTTTTCCGAAAAATAGATTTTTTAGCTTTGAAACTGAACTCTCCTGTTAACAATTCGTCCTCTAAGGTGAAAAATCAATCTTTTCTGTTGGAAATTCCTCTTTTCGAGCTGAAAAGTCATCTCTTTTGGTATTTCACGATTCACATAAACGTTGGCAGAATGTTCTTACGAGGTGCTGGTATTGAAACGTTTGATCTTTATGAGGGCGCTGGTATTTCCAATACAATTTGCAATACGATTGGTATAAGTCGTTATTCATTTATTGAATTTAGCCTTAATAAATAAATTTTTTTTGAAGCTTGGTTCTTAACACCGAGACTTTGATTATCAATATTTTTATTAATCTTTAATGTAGAATAAATAACCAGAATTTTGCGGTATTGAAAGTCTTCTAAATGTACAAAACATCGGGCGCACCTAATATGGAGTGGTTCGAAAAACAGAATTCAGAGGATCAGAATTAGAACTATGTGGAAAGGAAGTGCAGGAGGCAAGTGCAAGGAGGCGCTCAACGCCTCAATTTCATTTTTTAAATAAATTTCTATTATTTTATAGATAAACTTCGGATACTCGAGACTTCAAAGTCGGGTTGATAATTAATATTTTGTTCGAAATCCAACTTTTCAGTTTGGAAGTTTAAAAGTCTTCCGGAAAAATTAGTTTTCTGGGTTAATATATAGTAGTTGATGAACATTAGACTGATGATATTAGTTTAGAAGAATTGACATACACGGAAATATTAGAACTGTGAAGATGAAAATATAAAAATTATGAAGATAAGAATTTTTCGAGGCATTTTTCGCTAAAGCACAATTCGAAGGCGTTTATTTACTTTTCCACTTATTTAGAATTTTGTTCCTCAGTTTATTTCAACAGCGAGAAGTTTTTCAAGTAAGTTTCAAATCATGCCATTAGGTAACAACAAAAAAAAGAAGATGCTGAATTTTAGTTTCTTACTGTATGGCTGACTGCTATTGCCGCAGGAATTTAAAGTGAGATTAGGAAAAGATTACAAATAAGTTTAAGTGATCCCATATTGTGATTTTAATTTAAAATTAAATTTATGAAAAGATATTGATTTGAACAAAAGTTAAATCGGTTCTCTTTGATAAATATTTGAATGTTTTGGACGTGTATTTAAATTAACATGCTTTTATGTAAATAGAAATGGTTAGAGATAAGTTGTTATAATAGTATAGGAGTTTACCTAGAATTTAAACTTCTTATCAGAATTTAACTTTTTGGCTGAGATGTATAATGTTTACTAAGAAAACTTTGGTTTCCGTATGCGTGAAGTTTAGCAGTTTGGGAACAAGTTTCCTAACTAGCGAATGTTCTGTTAATTATTATAACTGAAATTAGTAAGTTACATTCTTCGTGAGAGTCTTTGACGTACAGAAGCTACAGCGTTTCCACGAAAAAATTGTTTCCTACTATTTTTTTTTAAACTTTTAATTAGTAACAATTAAATGTCGCTGTATATCAAATCACGGTCAATAGACTAATCAAAGTCTCCCAAGATCAATAATTTGTCAATTTTGAAAATTTATTTTTTTCAAATTGAGAATTTAATTGCTTTGTTGAAAATTCCTCATTTTCGGTTGCCCATGCAAATATTTTGGGCAGATATTAGGCTAGTTGGTTGGTAATTTACTTTTTTGTTTGAAATTTATTTTTTCAGATGACAAAGTCGTCCTCTTACCCGAAAATCAGGGGTATGACACGCCAGTCATTATATCCTATAGACAGTTGGTTCCCAACTTGACTCAGCGGACAAAACGTGAAACTGAGGCGCTGATTGCATTTCGGCAAATATCGTGTTTGAATTTTGATAAATGATTCGAGAGTGTCAGCGTAACCAAAATAAAAGTGTCAACACCTGATGCCAAAAGATAGCCTTTGAAATATCTTTCCATGTAATCCGTTTAACGTAACAGTTTTTGAAAAAGTTCTACAATTTTACTTTTTTGTTTCGTAGATAGACCTCGTCGAATTTCGGTATTTTACTAGTTAAGTTGTATTTGACAAGCTCAGGTATAAAGAATCATAGCATAAACGAAAATATGGAAGTATCAATAAGAACCAGATATTCTTATAATTAATTAGACCTTTTTTTACTTTGCTCACACGATGAGAAATCAATTAATTCATCATTACAAAAGCAGATGTTTATATTGCATCAATATTCCAGAAATGTGAATTCACTCTTACAGATTAACGAAATTCTGACATTCCATTTAAATTCAAACAAGATAGTTGGAGGAAAGGCGATCAGTGCTAGAGTTTCCTATTTTCCCCGCTGAGTCAAATTGGGAATTATAATCATAATAATCGTGTCATGACCCTGCCGAAAATGTATCCTCTTCATTTAAAAATTCGTCTCTTCGGTTCAAATTTCAATTGTATTATGGAAAATTTGCCCTTTAAGGTTGAAGATTAAACTATTTGATTAAATTGTCTCTTTTTTGAGTCGAAACTTAATTTCTTTTGGTGTCAATTCCATCCAATCATTTTTTCTGGTTGAAAATTTAGCTATTTGCATACAAATTTATATGTGTTGGTTGAGGCTGCAACTGTCCTCGTGAAAATCGTATGTATCGAAAATTCATTTACTTGATTAAAAACTAAAATGCTTTGTTGAAAATTATTTCTTCTTGATAAAATCATTCTTTCTCAACTGGAAGTTGAACTATTTGATTTAGAGAAAAACTCTATTATGGTGAAAAATGGCCTGTTTGTACAATTTGACAAGAGTTTTAAAAGAATGAATAATTGATTTTAAAAAATCAAAATTTCAAGAAAAATGAATTTCTTTCCAATGTGCTCGCTATTCGTAAATAAATCAGGAATGTTTTAACCACTTCAGTGTTGAGAATTTTTTACACTACTTTCTTATTTGAAAAACTAGTTTTTGGCTGAGTTCGGAAGATTACTATTTCAATTGTCTTACAAATTTGAGGATACTTTTTTTGAAGAAAAATACTTTTCGATACTTTTTTTTGTTTCCACAAAGCACTTTGCCTAGAATTAGTAAAAGTAGATGGAATAATTGATAAATTAAGGAAGAAGTTTTTTCGTGGAAAGCATTTACCAAGGAAGAACACAAGAATTGAAAATGAAGTAGAATTTGTTATTCGTATTTATTTTTATCGAGTATGCAAGTGTGATACAAAAGGACTATAGTTGTTATATAGATTGGATAATTTTAATTGAAATATTATTTATTAGAAGTTTGATATTGTGATTTTTTTAATGGCACCGGCTATCTGAATATTGAATCAGTGTCAATTTTGTGCCAAATACGGAGTTTTATCCACAAGTTCTTTCCAGTGATATTAAAAGTTAAATATTTCCATCGTTAATTTGAGGTGCTTCCTTAAATTATAATATTAGTGAATTCTTTTCTCTTTGTAGACGATTCACGGGTAGGCTCGATTAAAATCAACACAAACCTTGCTCTCTCAATCAATCTCTCTCTTCAATTTAATATGATTTTCTTCGGTTTTAGGATAGGCCCCGAAAGAAAAAAAATCCTGGGTCCATAGGAAAATTGTATTTTTGGACAAGAAGCCAAATACACTGCTCCTGCGTTATTTGTTCGTGAGGCCCTTACTGTTTACGTTTCAACTCCTGCGGGTATAGTCCCAAGGACGTTGAAGCCGAGCCCGAAACCGGACAAATATCGCAGGAGCAGTGTCATGTGAGGGGAATGCTGAATCACTCTACGATTCCGCATTAAAATAGAGTTTTTCGTCAGAAATTTGTATTTTTCATTTGAAAAGACCATACTATAAAGAATATTCTCAGCCTATAAACAATTCCAGGTTATGTTGGTGTTCAACATCGGAAACCAATAATTTTCGTAAAAAATTGCTATAAATAAGTAGAGATTGAAAATTTCGGAACAATTAATGGTAATGTTAACATAAATTGTTACGAATTTTATCGATATATGAAACCGATTATTTTGAACAAGAAACACAAGGTTTAACAGAAGATTCATATAATCCCTAACAGTTTTCTAAAGTGTTTTGTTTGTTTTCTTTCCGGAAACTGCTGTTTTTAAGTTAAGAAATCATCACATATTTGGATTATCATTCAGAGTCATTAAACTCACAATTTTTGTATATATTTAGAATATGTTGGTGTTTTACACTGGAAATCGGTATTTTTAGTAAAAAATATTGTTAAACCTCCATCTAAAGATTTGAAAATTAAGAAAAATTCATGGTTATGTTTACATGAATTGTTAATAATGTTATGAACATGTATAATTGATAATTTAAAACGAAAAACATTGGATTTAAAAGAAGATTCACAATCTTCAAGAATTGCATCTCATGTCATGTTTGTTTCTTTCGTCAAAAACTGGGTTTTAAATTGAAAAGATCATCAGATTTCAAAAGAACTGAAGATTGCTTAAATAATCTTACGTGATTCTCGCATTTTTCACCGGTATATAGGTATAGTTAAAAAAAAAATCACTATTTCGAAACATTGGTTTTGTTAACTTTAGCTTTGAAAGGAGATTCACAATCTTATACGTTTGACAAACATTGTTCCATTTCTTTTATTTATATATTATAGGATATTTGCAAATTTTTAAGAATAATATAGTATCATAGGAGCTTTTGCTGGAAATTGGTTATTCAGAAAAAAATCTTGTGACTTCATTAATAGAAGTTACATTTTTGAACAACTTCAGGTTATGCTTGAAATAAAAATTTTAGTTTAATGTTTCAGTTTAGAAATTACAAGGGACAAAAAATCAATAAAGGCACGCGCAGGGCGCGTGTTTTTTACTAATAAAACTAAAATCCATCCTTATTTAAAAAATAACAAATAATTTCTTCTTCGTCTTGAAAAAGTTGTCATTCATCCTTAAAAAAAAAATGAATAAAACTGAGAGCAAGATTTTTTGGGGTAAACTTAGCCGAGTCTAGCCGTGAAATGGTATGAAACATTAATTTAGACATATCGCCATAGAAGGTATGAATGGACATTAATAAATATTCAAAAATATACGTATATTTACACGTTAATTGTTTCTTTTTTATCTGTACCGATAGGTTGTTACTGTTAAATGAAGAAATATAGTCTCTTTCAGTAAGAAGAAGGGTTCAATTTATTTCTCGAGAATCCCCAATTTCTGAAACTTGCTTTTGGATAGACAATCTTAATTTAGCAGTTTAAAATTTAATTCGCTTTAAGCAATCACTGTTTAGTAATCCTGACGTCTTTTGGCGGAGTCAAAGTTGGAGGTTCTCGAACAAAACTTAGCAATCTTTCCAACTTCATCGACTCTAGTTCTATATGCGATAAGTGTAATTGCTTCTTCGTTGGCTTTACCTTTACTCTCAGGTTTGGAGACAATTTCAGAGTATGTACAGTGCCCCTGAAAAAAAATTCCTGAAATTAATCCAAGTTTTATCGAGAAGATAGTCTTTTTTATTTATTTATTATCGAATTGATCAATTACATCTAATGCGTTATTACCTGTTTAGGGAGAAGCTCATTTCATGTTTGATTATGAATGAATTTAAGGATTGGATTGAGAGGGGAGTTTTTTCTGTTTTTTTTTTTAAACAAATTTCAGCGTTGGACCATGAAAGTCATCAATTGATATTCATTATTTAAAAAATCTGCCCGCTGCTCGGGCACATTCTCATCGCGCGCAACCCGCTTTGCTCGCAAGTTTGAGCCCGCGACTTTCGGGTCTCGCGCTTCGCGCTCGATGGTGATCTCACCTCGCGCTCCGCGCTCGGTCATGAATTTACCTCGCGCTACGCGCTCGGCCTTTGTACCTCCCTACAGTTGTATAAAAAGCTTGTGAAACTCGAAAGCGAAATGTCGACTACTTTAATTTGATGAGTGTGAATCCTCTTTTGTTAAAGCTTCTCTAGCTTTAACGAATACATTCCCATCGCGTATCTCGTGCTGCGCACCCGATCAAAGTTTGTCAAAAACGGTGGAGAAGTTTTGTTGCCTAATTTTTTTCACACGTTGTGTAGTTTTTCTAGGAATTCGATTTTTCAATTTTGAATTTTATTTTTTACGATTGTAACAAAAAATACGCGTCCAGTGGGAAAAATTATAATAAACTTACAGATATTTTCCGGGTGAACAACTTTTATCTATTAATCTTCTGTGCTGGTCTTGGTAATTTCTTCAAAAATTTTATTATTCCATTTTTATAGTTATCTTTCCTGATTGAAATGAAAAATACCATTCCTATTAAAGAAGTTGATAACACATTTAAAGATATTTCCCTGGTAAAGAAGTTGCGTCTATTTGGTTTTTCCTGAGCTTGTGTCAACTGTCCACAAGTTCATTTTTTTCATTTTGATATGCTTTTTTATAAATGAAGCAAAAACTACTTGTCCTATCAAACGTTAATTTGACCAAATTTGTAGATCTTTTCTTGGTGCACAATTTTAGTTCATTTACATTTTCCCGTTCCTTACATAGTTTAACCAAAAAATGAATCTTACTATTTTTCACAATTTTTTGCGCGGCCAAAATTTGAATTTTCGATTTTTTGGGAAAACTCGAAAAGTTGCAAAGATCAGCCTGGAGGGCTCCCAAAAATTTACAATTTTTTTCTTCAAATTTTTTTCAAGTCTTGCGTTGTTTGCATAAAAATTCTAATTTTCGTTTATATTTTCGAATTTTGAAAATGGCACAACTCTGACAATTTCGTTTTTATCAAAAAAAAAAAAAAATCATGAGGATAATTTTTTTCTCTTTTCACGTAATACATGAAATCGTTCATTCAATTTTTGAGTCTAGAAAAAAACCCAACAAATTTTTCAAAATGCTGCCCCCCTCTTTGATTTTTCATCGAAAATAGCTGGTTAACGAATTAGACTCGTCTTTTTGGTCTCTGAAAAAGGGTGACAAAGCACCATTGAATATGCTCATTCTTTCGAAAGTTATCGAGTTCACAGTTTATTTTTCATTATTTTTTGTGCGACCCGAATTTGAATTTTCGATTTTTTGAAAGAACTCGAAAAGTTGTGAAGATCATCCTAGAGGGCTTCCAATAAGAAACGTTTTGTTCTTCAAACTTTTTTTCATATCTTGCGTTATTTGTCTAAAAATTCTCATTTTCGTTTATATTTTCGAATTTTGAAAATGCCACATTTCTGACAATTTTGCTTTTATCGAAAAAAATGATTAGGATAAATTGTTCCAATTGTTACGTGCTACCAGAAATTGTACACACAAATTTTTGAGTCTTAGAAAAAAAAGTCCAAGAAATTTTTCAAAATGCTCCCCCTCTTCGATTTTTCATTCCAAATAGCTGGTTAACGAACTCGACTTGTCTTTTGGGTCCCTCAAAATAACTGCCAAAACACGATCGAATATGATCATTCTTCCGAAAGTTATCAAGTTCACGGATTATTTTTCAATATTTTCTACTCGATTTTTCGTGCGATCCATGATCTTGTAGGGCTCCCAAGAAGAAACATTTTTGTTCTTTGACTTTCTTTTCAATCTTGCGTTTTTTGGTTAAAAATTCTTATTTTCTTCAATATTTTTGAATTTTGAAAATACCGTAACCTTGACAATTTTGTTTCAGAATGAGAATGTGAAAATTCAGGAGTTGCGCGAGGAAAGTTGTGATTTCTGTTCCTTTATTAAAAAATTCAGGAGTTCGATAAGAAGAACTTTCTCTTGTCCAGTTGTGAATAAACTGAAGGGTTGAATCGGAAAAAGAGTATTCTATGTTTAACTATCGAGAAATTTGAGAGTAAGGACGGGCAAGCTAATCATTCTTGTTTATTCATCAAAAAATTCAGTAGTTGAATCAGAACATTCTTTTTTTGTATAAAAAAATTCGGATAAAGTTCCGAAAAGCGCTTAACTCCGATTAACTTGAAACTCTGTACACCTACGTAATTTTGAAGCGCTCATCACGAATATGATATCGAAAATTCCCGCAAATTTGATTTTCATGGTGAAAACCATGAAAACCCCATAAAAATCATG